>JAKLMZ010000032.1:0-273088 GCA_022813185.1 Floridaphiala radiotolerans | reverse complement strand
AAATACACACGACTTGTACATAGTTTACATAGACCAGATGCAATCTCACTACGCAAGCCACTACATAGTGCAACAGACGATAAGAAGAGTGTCCGGTCAGATTCGAGTTAGGGAAACAGGGCATCGGCCAATCAGCGGAGGGGGCACTGCCTCCACGGGCGACGCTGGTTGGCATGGCCCTTTGACCGGCTGCCTTGTTCATGGTTGCCCTGCTGCAGCTGCACTGCCTTACCAGCATGGCATGATGCATCCGTCATCGCCGTCTGCTTCCTCTTCACCTCAAGTCACCTGGCCTTGGTCGCCGATCGAGTCCAGGGGTTCGGTTACCCATGGATGTTTCCATTACCATTGCCCATTGAGCGTCCTCTGTGTGCGCCGCGAATGCAATCCAACGACGCCTCCCGTCCTGGTTCTCAGCTTCAGTCCCCGGTTTCGCCAGTCCAGTAGGAACCGGGCACGGTACAGATACACCATGTATACCATCGAGGATGCCATGGTAACACACCCATGGAACACCCAATTGCTCAGGGACGGGGCAACACTTGATGAACTCCAAAACTGGTCATGTGCGTGCTGCGGCAGTGCCGTTTCATTGTACGCGCGAGAACACGCCATGGAGTGATTCCGACCTACAAGCGGGCGTATCTTCTCTCCGTGCCTGCTGTAAGTCAAGTCGCCGATGAGCAGGAAGGTTTTGAAACTCTAATTGGCATGTTCGCCAAACCTCAATTGGACAATGGCAGTCTGGAACAATGCCAGGCGGGATGCAGGAGGGGAAAGTTGCCACGGTATGCAGCAAAGATAACTGTACAGCTAGGTAACAGCAGCGACTCTCATGTACCATTTCCCTCACTTCATTCTGCTGCAACACTAAGATGCTGTCTTGGCTTCTACGTGAGTAGGCAGCAACGCCGATTTCGCTGCTGTCTACATTCATGTCTTTGTAAGCCGTGTTCATGCCAGCTGAAGATTGGCATCCCATCGGCATCCTGCCGCTTTGAGCCTGGATGCCTGACCTTGCAGTTAAGCATCTTCATATCATTTTTCTAAAACGTCTGCTACCTCTGCTATTTCGGCCCCGCGACTCAGCTCACATGGGCCACGGTCTTACGTCTCTTCCAGAAGAACTGAACAGCCATCGGGTTTCGGCCGATTGGAAGGCGCGCAATGTCCTCCGTCTCTGCCTTGGCATTGATGATGCCCTCTGCCCTAGGCAAGCCTTGGCGATCCCGGTGATGTACATTAGGGTGTCTCAGCTGCCTACTATACGATAATGACAAGTCTTTCCCCACCAGGAGGAATCAATCGGCTCACGGCAGCGACGCAGGTGAATGCGAACACCGTTCTGTTACACCGCCGGACAGGGCAGGAAGACGCAACGCCCAGGAATCAGCCTTACGCGGACGCCAAACCTCAGTTCATGCTCCTTTGCTGTCGCCACTCGGGCGTCTGTGATCGTACGTACCACCACCGAGACGGCGGGGTCGCAGTCTGCTGATGGCCTGCTGCCATTGCCCGGTGATGCTTCCATTTCAATTGTGAAGACCGTCGTGTATGCTGCAGGTAAAGTAAGTAAGTTGTCTGGTATCGGGCTGATTGTGCAAAGCAATCATTGGCAACGGAAAGACGTTGCCCGGTTGGCAAGTTGCCTATTCCACAGGACGGCTACCGTTTTGAGCAGTCTCCTGCTAAGCGATTGAAGTCCGTAATTCCATTAGGTAATCTGGCCGTTTCAGTACCCTAGATTCCGCTTCCATCTCATCATGCAATACCTCAAGATAGACCCCCATTTTTCTAACGGGCTTTGAGAGCTTCATTGTCCCATCTCACTCAATTGCAAAGAGTAACGCAGTTTGTATATAAGGGATTTGATCATTCTTAACGTGATATCCGTTGCTGATGTAGTATACAGCTAGCATTACAAAGAAAACTGTCATCACTTTTCATCACTTGTTAAACCAAGCGTATCCTCATCTCGATCCAGAAGCATCCCCCTACACCCCAAGCGGGTTGTTTGCGTCCTGCTTCTTTCCACCGAGCTGCTTGTTTGCAGCACCAGTGGTGTCTTGCACAGTACCACCAACGCCTATTGCTCGTATCAGCATCACCCCTTTATATACTGACACTCACTTGTCACTCACTCTTCGTAGTGTTGCCCAATCCTTGGCTAACGCCGCCAACGGTATCACCAACGCCCTTTCCTACGGTGCCGACAGTCTCCCCAACAGTGCCAACTAGACCACCTACTGCGCGGCCGCCCGTTTCAGTGACGCCACCCACGGCCTTGCCTGCACCGCCAACGATGCCTGCGATGGGTTAGTAGAGGTCTAGGTGACGTAGAGATGCATAGGAGGAAGGGCATACTGCCAAAGACACCGGGCTTTTGCTCATTGTTGTTCGACATGATTGATTATTTTTAGATTGGTTTGATGAATTCCGTTGAAATCAGGTATAGTATCAATGTAGTGTTTGATAGGATTGTGGCTTGAAAGCAGTCAAAGCAGCGATCCAAGCTGTTATAAACCTGGATTATTCTTCAAACATGTTGCACCTCCACACCTAACGCTGATCTCCCCATGACATCACCTACTATACATAGTTCAGACACTCTTGATATGCAACCTCGATGAGCGCACCGTTACTGACACAACCTTAACCTAAACAATGATTAAACCAATTGCCATCTACCAAAGACAAACATCAAAGACCCTGTTTCGACATCCACACCCCTCGTGGCCGCTTGGACCTTTGGACGTGCGTCTGAAGAAATGCTCCGAACGGGAGGCGTAGATCTTTGCATCATAGCGTCTCGATCGGCAAGCCCTGCCGAACCACAACCCTTCCCACAACCCTTCCCGCTTCTTCAAAACCCGGTTGACATCCACGAAACATCCTTCTAGAAGGACGGTTAGAAACCGGTTTCCGAAAGTTGAACACCACCATCACCAGCGGGGAGATGCCAGGAACACCTTGGTAGTTTTGGGGGTGGAAGGGGTTAGATCGCGTCATGGGGGTGAAACCGCTGGAAAGCCGGGAGAAAGATGATGCAGGGACGATGCGTGTGCGGTAGGCGTTTGATGATCGTGGGAGAGACGGGCCGTGGACTGGCTTTGGAACTGACTTGCGAGGGTGGAGGACGGATTTGAAAATTATAGCTTTAACCAAGATTGCTTGAAGCACTTGCCCTTGCTTGCTCCCGCGACATACCAGTTGGGCCTTGGGTAACACACTGCACATCGCGGTAGACACGCAAGAGCACCACAAACCGCACAAGAACTAAACTTGGATATCATTTACAGACAGTATCGGTTCCTGTCGTAGTTCGGGTAGCAATATGTGCCTCCCAATAATCGACGCGAAGTTGACAAAGCGATCTCGTACCCGAATTGCGCTCAAGAAGGATCTAAAGTATGAGCTTTGTTACTACGCTGCATCGCTCTCCATATTACAGGCATAACTTTACAATACACATTACTATGGTACATCTCTCATCCTTAATCTACTCTTCGGATTTCAACCGCTAACCCTCACCCTCACGCCTTCTCCCCGTTCCCAGCCGTCTCCTTCCGATGCCTCTCCGCCATCTTCTTCTCCTTCCTCGCCTTCGGGCTAAAGAAGTTCTTGATCCTCCGTCCACCCTGCAGATAAAACCAACTCATCAAAAAGACAATGCTGAAGTTGAAGATGATGTACGCCGAAAAGATGCCAAAGTCCCTCCAGTGGTATTCGTAGTAGACGTTGAACGAGCGTGCCTGTAATGGGTTAGTAACTTGATCAGAATCAGGGAGGAGGAAGAAATGCTTACGAATTGATCTCCGTTAGCATACTGACAGAAGCCACAGCTTCCATCTCCCAAAACAGTCACATACCCACCAGCTTGCGCGATGAAGGCATCCGTATAGCTCTGGCAAGTCTGCCCAGGCGGCGCCCTGAAGATCGCCAGCTCTTCCTGGTCACAAACCACCGGCACGTTGTGCACAATCAGCCCCAAGAAGCCCTCAAGCAGGTAATGGAAGGGCGTAAGCCAGTACATCCAACTCTGCCAGAAGTGCGGCAGCGCCATGTACGGGACGACGACACCGCAGAAGGACACGATGAAGAGGAAGAACAGGGGCACGAAGAGCGAGGCCAGGAGTTCGTTGGGCGAGAAGGACGCGATGGCTTGGCCGAAGCCGACGTAGTACAGCTCGAACAGCATCATGAACATCCATACCAGGGCGGAGGTGTAGGTGTCGCGCGGGAACCAGGTAGGCCAGTACCAGCAGCACCAGTAGATGGTGCCGGCGACGATGCTGTACGGCAGCTCTACCAACGTCGCGGAGAAGGCAAAGGCAACCCAAGAGTAGATCTTTGCCTTCGCTTCACGAGATTCATAGATTGATCTCAGTTCGATGAAGCGGGGTTGCAGCTGTTGGATCAGTGGTGGGGAGATGGTAAGCGTCATGAAGACGCTGAACAGCCGAGACTGCATGTCGATTTGCGAGTTTCCGAGATGCCAGAAGGTAAACGAGTTGAACAGGCCAGTGAAGATGTGAAGGAGGAACTTTCCAGAGACGTACTGCGGCGTGCGCCAATACGCGATGAAGGTTCTGTTCACCACCGTGAGGATCTGCGTGGACAGCGGCATGGCAAACTCGCGCGAGTCGTCCGTCTTGCCCTTGGTATCTGCATTGCGTCGGTCCTTGATCATTTCTTGAATCTCGTGCGTGCGGTCTTCATGCTCCTTGCTGTTAGCCCACACGTCGCCCCAGTCCTTGCCCTTGTAGTCTGGGTTGCCGGCGCCGATGACTTCGAGCATGTACTCTGCGGGGTTGGTCTTTGGCGGGCAGTGCTTGCCGCCGTTCGACTCAAAGTATTTGATCAAAGTCTTGCTGTCATGGCCGAGTTCACCGTGATAGACGATACGACCGCCGCTCTTGAGGAGAATGAGCTCGTCGAAGTGCTCGAACAGAACACTCGAGGGCTGATGAATGGTACACAGGATGGCTTGGCCAGCGTCTGCGAGCTTCCGGAGAAATCTGACAATGTTGAATGCAGCGCCCGAGTCAAGACCCGACGTAGGTTCGTCAAGGAACATGAGGAGTTCAGGCTTGCTGGCCAGTTCTACGCCGATGGTCAACCTCTTTCGCTGTTCTTGATTGAGACCGTTACCGATCTTGCCAATGGTAGCGCCTGCTATCTCTCTCATCTCAAGAAGGTCGATGATCTTCTCGCAGTAGTCGTACTTCTCTTGTAACGGAGTCTCTTTTGGCTGCCTAAGCTTAGCGGAAAACCTTAATGCTTCTCGTACAGTAGCAGTGGACTCATGAACGTCCATCTGCTCAGCAAAGCCAGAGCTACGCTGGAAGCTCTTCGGTAAAGGTCTGCCGTCGACCAAGAAGTCTCCAGTCACAACACCAAAGTTGATGCGCTGAGCCAGAACATTCAGAAGCGTGGTCTTGCCGGCACCGGACGCGCCCATGAGCGCTGTAAGTTTGCCCGGACGTACAAAACCCTGCACATCCTGCAATAGCTTCCGTTCTCCGCCTTGCACGGGAATGGTATAGTTGACATTCTGCCAAGTGAAGACGGTCTCATTCTTCGCCACACCCTCCGTTGCTTTCGGATTCTCAGAGCTTCTGTCCTCCGGTTGCCCAACTGCAGCGGTCTGTGTCTTACCCTTCTCTTCGTCACCAGGTTGACTGCCCTTCTCCATAGCCTTCTGGATGCTTTCAGGTGCCTCGCCGCGTTTGAAGATGGTAATGGCACCACCACCCTTGTTGGGCTTTTGGAGCTCCATGCCAAGGGCTGTGACGCAGACGAAGAAGATGAAGAAAGCGAGGATGATGCCGAAGTTGCGCCAGAGATGGGTGCGGGTATAACCAAAAGCGGTGTCAATGTAGTCTGCACCGCGGACAATGGTGTTGCCGGGTCTGCTTCCTTGGATAGCGCATGATTGATACTGTGGAGCAACGCCAGGCCCACCTTGAGGGACAATGTAGGGCGGAATACACTCAATGTCCAAGTTGTAGAACTCGTTGGACATGAGAGCTTCGAACCCATACTGTACAGGGTTGATCCACCGGAGCCACGAGAACCAGGGATGCATTTTCCTAGGCGGAATAAGATAGCCGGTGTACACGACCAAGGCCTGGATGGCTGGACCAGTAACTCTTGTTGCAATGTCCAAGGAGTCAACCATAGCACCAATCGCACGGAAGAATGCGTACATGGTCATCGTAATGATGAACAGGAACAGCAAGCTTATGAAGAATTGTGACGCCGTCCGCTGCAAGCTAGACATGAAGTAGACAACGATGTCGAAGATTGCGACTTGAATGAGTACCAGCGGAATGTCGCATACGGTCTGAGCAATGGCGTACGCAGCGGGGCGATAGAATGAGAAGCTCTTATGCTTGAGAAGAATCGGTCTGCTTTCGAAGGCGGAGGTAAGTTCTGCAAGAGCCAAAAGAGCGTTGAAGAGAAGAGCGAAGAACAACACACCACCTCGTGGGAAGACACCCTCGGCGGTCTTGGGCAGGTTATAGAAGAGCGAACCGACGATCAAGGCCTGGAAAAGGATTCCACCCCATTTACCGATGAGGGACTGCTTGTCACCGACCATGACAAGGAACTGCCGCTTCGTGCAGGCAATGACTTGTTTGTGGAATGGAATCGTGTAGTTCTTCTTCTTGGTAGCCTTCCCTTGGAACTTGTGGCGCTCATCGGCCTGTGACTTGGTCTCCTTCTCGAACTCCTCGATTTCGGCCATGTTCCGCTTGACTTGCTCGCTCTTGGCGAAGGCATCGCCGAACTGCTCAGCTGTGCGCGGGACGCGATCTTCCCACCCATCCTTGATGTGGCGTTCATGCTCGTCTGTAACGGATGTAAGGAAGTCTGCGCTTGTCCACCGCGGTGGCTGAATGAAACCAAGGTCCTTGAAGTACTTGACCGCATGGTCGGTAGGACCGAAGTAGCAGCAGCGGCCTTCATGAATGAGGACAACCTTGTCGAACAGCTCGTATAGACTTTCGCCAGCTTGGTACAGGGCTACAGACGTGCTGATGTGAGCCATGTTGGTGAGCGAACGCAAGCACTGTACGTATTCCAGCGCAGTGCTTGCATCCAGACCTCTTGTTGAGTTGTCCCAGCACTGAGTACTGGCTTTCGTAATCATAGCTTCGGCAATACTGACACGCTTCTTCTCACCACCGCTGACACCGCGAACGAACTCATTACCGACCTTGGTGTCCATAGTATGCTCGATCCAGAAGAGCTTGGAGACGACTCGAAGGAACTCCCTGACGTAGTCTTTGCGGCTTTCACCTTCCTTTCGAGAGTTTTTGCTCGGAGTCCTGGTTGTCAAGGCAAACTTGAGCGTGTCCTTGACCTTCAACGTAGCATAGTGTAGATCGTCTTCGGGATTGTACAGGATTTCACCCCTATACTTCTTGCCCATAGTGTGGGCATCTGTACCTCCGTATGTGACGTCGCCCTGTATGTCCTCGTACCCGAAGCGCTGGTTGCCGAGCACCTTCAGGAAAGTAGAGCAACCCGCTCCGGGCCGACCAAGGACAAGCAGCATCTCCCCAGGCTTGATGCAACCAGAGAAGTCATCCAGAATCGTCCTGATCGGAGGCTTCTGCTTAGCGGCCTTGGGTCCTTTTGTGAAGAAAGCTTTCAGGAACCAGAACGGATTCAGAAAGATGTCCCCGTTGGTGGGCTGCAGCGCAGCACCTAAACCTTGACCGGTGACAGTCAGGTGCTTGAAGATGACACCGACATGTCTGGTTTTCTCTTCCTCTGAGTCTTTCTGGCGGGTCTTGCCAAACATTGTTGACATGAGCCTGTTGATCTCCTCTTGCTCAGCCTCATGTTCATCGTCTGAGTCTGTTGTTGCTCCACCACTCCGGTTGCTCCGGCCGCTTTGGCTTGTCCGGCGCCTAGAGAGGACCTTGAAGAGATCATCTTCCGTCATCTGCCGCCTCGGGCTTGAGCCAGACGTCTTGCGTTCCTCCAATCCTGGTCGTTGGGGTTGTTGGCGGCTAGATGCAGCTTTGATGGGTGCATAGCCGCCCTCCCTATCGCTAAGGTCATCCTCAAGGGGCTCTTCAACCTCTTCACGAGATTGTTGAAGAGGTACGGATGAGGTCCCCGCTTTCTCGGAGTCCTTAATTTCCGGATTCAGCTCATCAGGTGGGGTTGATACGGCAGTGTCGCTGGTTGAGTACCGCGCCGAACCCTCTGTGGCCGCCGTAACGGGTGCAGCAGTAGCTGAACCATTCTGAGGAGCCGTAACGGACGTAGCAGAAGCTGAGTTACCCAATGGAGCCGCAATGGTCGCAGCATTAACTGAGGTGTCCCGCGAAGCCGCAACGGGTGCAGCAGTGGCTGAAGTATCTTGTGAGGTAGCAAGTTCGGCGGCTCGTCCTTGATCCTCTGACATGTTCCGTGCTAGACTCGTAGGAGTGGATGCGGCAGCGTGCAGAGCAGAGCTGAGCCATGTATGCTGCAGCTCCGACTCAGGGAGCTCCCTGTACGGCTGCTCCTGGTTCGACATACTGAATATTGGCCAATGGCCGGTTCACGAAGTTGTAAGTCCACGTGGATGGAGGTCTAGGTCTGAAGCTGGGGAGTAAGATCTGCGTAGGAGAGAGGTACGATCAACCGCCCATAAGGATGATCAGGAATGTAAAGAAGATATCACAGCAAACAAACCGCACAGCAAACACACCGTGGACCCAGAGTGAACTGAAGTTAAGAAGTGACAACAACGATTGCAAAGCAGATATGGCATCCCACTAACGGTCAAAGATGATGCAAGCCCATCTGCGCAGTTATGGCATCTCACGTTAGCACATGCACCCCGAAAAGCCCATCCATCATAGACAGCCCGGACGCGCACGGAGCTGGAGTCCGTTAAGGTTCTGACGTCAAGAGTCGGGTTTCAACCTTCGTCAAACGTCCACTTACAGTTGGTTCCCGCAGCCCCATCCGATTAGCGAACGCGCTAACTCACCGGAGTTCGGTCCTCACTGATTTCCGGCCGCCGATCATTACTGGGCATCGATGTCAGCCGGAGATAGCAAAGCGTCTTCATTGCGCGGACCTCCCGGTAACGGCGAGAGTTACGTTCCTGTGCCTAGGAATGCAGATTTTACGTACACAAACGCAAGGTCACATGAGAGATCTCATCTAGGGTTCAGCTATGCCAAAGTCGAACGGACACCGCACGCCAAGATGTTGATAATGCGGCCAACACTGTTAACCCAGAGTGTGGAAGTATGTTTGCTTCATTGAATGTCTCGTTCAGAATTCCACACACCAGGGAAGCTAAGACACATCTGGCCCCACTGCGAAGCAGCTATCAATACCAGAACGTGAGCGCCAAGTAAGAAGATTGAGAGAAGCCAGCCCCTCAGAAAACCTATGTCTAGTGCCGCCAACCCGGCAAGGGGCAGTAAGACAGCCGGCCTCGGAGAGAAGGGCAAGCAAGGCTGGATAAGCGTGTAGATTTTCAGGAGGAAGACAACCGTCTTCACAGTAGGCAGGGTGAATGGAGAGGCTGTCAAAGTATGCAGTCGAGACTGGATGGTAGGCGGAGGCGGAAGCATCAGGCGAGCGGGCGAATGGGGTGGATGCTCATGGGCGGTGTGTGTTGGATGCTGGTCGGACTTACGGCCTCGCAAGACTATGCTTGACTCCAGAGGGCTCCGGCTTCCTGGTGAGATATCCGAGTCTGCGGACTCTGCTCGGACTTCGTCGGAAAGGGGGCTGATGGGCCGCCTTTTCCGCTCTGGCGATACTTGTTGATGCCTTGCATCAGGCCGCTGATGGAGTGGTGGTCGCTTGCTTGGTAATGCAAGACTATTCGATTTTGGTGGAGGTGTGTTGGGGGCAGACGCTGGAGTGACCCGGTTCTTGATCTCTTGGAGGAATTTTGATGCCCCGCCTTGATTGAAGCTGCCAATGTCCTCTAATCCCGAACCCCTTGCGATACCCTGAAGGATGTCATCGGCTTCTGGACGCTCCTGCGGATTCAGTGATAGAAGCTTCTTCAGAAACTTGTAGAGCCTGTCAGGTAGGTCTTTTCGAATATGTTGTTGGTCGTCAAACCCGGACCATGCCTGTATCTCGGTTCGGAGTTGGTCTATATCTTCGTTTTCCTCATTAATGTCATCGGCGTTGGAGTATGGTAATCTGCCAAAGCACATGAAGTAGACAATCATCCCAAGAGAAAATATGTCTGATTTGGTGGTGAAGTTGCCAAAGCCTCCTCCAGGCCCATCCCTACGAAGCACTTCTGGAGCACAATACGAGATGGTTCCAGTGGCTCCGGTAGACTTCCTCTCCATGCCTTTTACTTGCATCTCTCCAAAGTCACTGACCAGCACTCTTATTTTGCCGTCGTTTTCCTTGTGCAAAAGACAGTTACTTGGCTTGAGATCCCTGTGGATAAAGTTGTTGGCATGCAGGTGGTGAAGTCCGGAGGTAATGTCCTTGAAAAACTTGAAGATCTCATCGAACGCTAAACGCTTGTACAGCGGTCTGGCAGTCTCCGCTTGTCCCTTCGATCTCCGCCTCATCTGTTCTTTGAGATCGTTGGTCATCATGTTAGCCTTGTTGATGTCCAGTATGTATTGATGCAGATCACCCAAATTACAGTACTGTTGTAGGATGAAAGCGCATGGTACACTTGGCCCGAATCGTGTGATTTGAAAGTCTTCCAGCCAGACATGCCGGTAGCTGACCAGGTTCTGATGACTGAGATCCTGCAGTAGCTGGACTTCCACCAGCACTTTCTCAAGCCATTCATGATCGTCACCCACAGGAACCCTCTTGCAGGCGTAGTTGCCCAGTGGCACGCCGTCTAGAATATGTCTGACAAGGAGCACCACACCCTTGCCGCCTCTCCCAAGCTCCCTCTCCTCGACGAAGAACCTTTTGAAGTACCCTTGACTGAACGCACTGGTGCTGATCCTATGTGCCTTGGCACCGCCGGACTGAGGGACGGGATCACTGCTCACAAACTCAGCGCCATCTGGTGGTCTGAGTACCGCAGGCTCGAGAGTGTCATCCGCCTCAGACTCAGAGTCGAACCCGCCTTCCACCCTTAGGTGTGAGTGTCCCCGAACCCGCCCCTGAAGCTGACGGTCCGGCGAAGTGTGTCTAGAAGAAGCGTTTGATACGGGCCGTGAGTGGTGCAGCATGCGGAAGTAGTGGGGGTTGACAAACTCCTCCACACCTCCTCCTGGCCGTGGTGCCTCTGCGCGCGGTGTAGTAGGCTCATTTGGTGACGAGGGTGAGACAGGCGTGTTGAGTGGACGGTGACAATACGGGCAGTCTGTTAAGTCCAAGGCATCGGGAGGGTTATGTTGCAACGAGCTTGATCGAAGCATGAGCTGGTGGGAGGTCGGATCGTAGACAACAACGGCAGAGCCATGGCGACTGAAGAAGACAGTGTGAGCATCAAGACCGCTCGTTGACAAGCTTGTTAGCTTACAGCACAATCTCTCCAGAAGAGTTATATGGGATCAAAGATAGGTTGCGGTGAGAAGAATCATCCGCCATTGGAAGATGCTATCGGTAGCTTAAGCTCGAAGGGGGGCAGTCGACGTCTCATTCTTGAGTAGGCAAGCTTTCCACGGATGCTAAACAAACATTCAGCGGGGAGGTTTAGCTGTGCTCCCAGCATGGTTGTGTCTCCTCCGCAGACCGCAGTGTCCATCTCCCGCATGGCCCGTGCATTGTATATAACTTTCAACTAGTCAGCCTCACAGCAACCACCTCGAGGTAAACAACAGAGCGGTCACTCCTAGGTATCTCACGCTGAGAAGAAATGAAACTTCTACAATGCTGCTTCTGGTGCCACAGCTATTCTTTTGATGCGCACGGCCTCCTTGACCAACGGTGGAGCCGCTCAAGTAAGGTAGAGCTCTTGTAGCTCCTTTCGCTTGAGTCTGGCCAAGTAGGTTCACGATTCGAATTGAGTATTGCCCTAATTTCTGGTACCCTCTAGGCAAGAGCCATCTGTTCGATGGATTTCCGTAAGTTTGTAGTCCTCTTTATTCTAAATTCCTACAGTGGAGGGACGAGACAAGAGCGATCGTGATGTCATTAACCGTTGAATGACGCCCCGAACAAGATGTCCACACAATATCTGATATCTCTGTTCATTGTACAAGCTTATCCAGCATATGACCGCAGTCCAGTTACACTCGACCCAGGTACGGAAACTTCATATCACTACCTCAGCGTGAGCATGGGTAGCTCTACACTTTTCCAGCATCCCCTTCTCGGGGCACTAATGGGTCACATGCTCAATGATCGCTTGGTGCAATTCAGAAACATCCCTTACGGCTCGGTTTCCCAGCGCTTCGGACGCTCTCACATTCTGAAGAAGCTACCCACCGCTGCCGGGGCTGAAGCCTACGATGCTACCCAGCTACCACCCGCTAGCATCCAGCCAGAAAATGCGGCCAAAACGGATGCAAAGGGCAATCAACTGCCCATAGACCTAGTGGAAGACTATCATGAAGAGCAGTCAGAAGACTGTTTGAGGGTCAACATCACCATGCCGAAGACAACCAAACCATCTTCATCGCTTCCAGTCCTCGTCTTTTTGCACGGTGGGGCGTTCTTTATCGGCTCTGGGATGAGACCATACTACAACCCCACGACTTTCTGCGAGCAGGCACTGAATGCCAATAAGCCTCATGTCTTTGTTTCTATGAACTTCCGTCTGGGGGCACTAGGGTTCTTCCACTCCCCCGAAGCGGGTGAGCTGATGCCAGCCAATAATGGCTTGCACGACCAGAACATTGGCTTCACATGGCTAAAGCAATTCATACAGGGCTTCGGAGGTGACCCCGAAAACATCTCAGCCGTTGGCCAATCAGCAGGAGGAATGAGCTTGAGCATCCACAACCTCTCCGGCAAAGAGAACGTTTGGAAGCGGAGTATCCAGTTCAGCGGCACTCTTGTCACCATGCCCGTACAAACTCCTCAAGAACACCAACAAAACTTCCTCTCCCAAGCCGAACGTTTCGGCATCAACAAAGACCAGAGCAGCGCCGACATAGCCCGCGAAATGATTAACCTCCCCGTGTCCAAAATCCGCGACGCCGGCTACGTAGGCCTCCCCTGCAGCCAAACCGAACTCCTCCCTTACGACACCGCCAGCACAGCACTCATGAAACACCGCGCGCCCACCTCCTCGAACCTCTCATCGCAACTGGTCTCCTCCACGACATACGACGGCGGCATCTCGCACAACATGCTCCTCGCGGACAAAAGCCGCAAAAATCACGCAACAGCATTCATCAACATTGCTAAGGACGTGCTCAAGAATCCCCAGGAGCTGCTGGATATTTACGATATCAGCGGCGACGAAGCAGATGACTCTGCGCTGCTGAAGATCTGCCAGTTCGAGACTGACGTTGGGTTCTTCTTCCCTTCCCTGGCCATGGCTAGCGCATTTCCCGGCAAGACGTACTTGCTTCTCTTTGATCTGGGTAATCCGTTTGAAGGCCCTCTACCGCAGAAGCAGTACGCCACTCACACTTGGGATATTGTCGCTCTCTTCGGCGCTTATGAGGACCGCTTAGACGCTGAGTATGCACCTGTTGTGAGGGATTTCAGAGACCGTGTGATTAGATATGCGATCGGTGGGGAAGAGCCCTGGGAGGCGTGGACCGAGGAGAAGGGCATGGCTTGTGTTGTAGATCGACAGGGGGTGAGAGTGGTAGGGAAGGAGGAGTACATGGGTGAAGGGAGTAGGAGGGCGAGGTTGCTTGCTTTGGCGGAGGAGGAGGCTGGGGAGGATGGGTGTGATGTGCTTTGGAGTGATGTTTGTAGGAGATTCTTGATGAAGGGGGAGTAACTGGTTGAGTCAAGAACACTGGTATAGCTGAATCATACATAAAAAAGTAAGACGTGTTTGTTTGGTAAGAAAGTCCAGTCAGAGCTACTATAACGGTAGCAGGGAACTATGCAGATGTAGAGGCTTGAGCCATCTATCGAGAATAAGTCTAGTCTAACCTAATACGGGTATTACGTCCAATGAAGCAAAGCCTGTTGCTTGGACAATATGTTATACAAAGCTTGGGTATCAATCAGAAGTTGGTGTAGGAGCAGCACCGGTCGGAACATTGTGACCGCCACGTCCTCTTCCCCTGCCGGGACCTCCGCCACCTCTACCACGGTAGCGACCTCTGGCGGCGCCTGCGTCATCCCGCTTTGGTTGAGTGTCGCTAGGCGAAGCAGCCCCGGATGGCCCAATAGATGCTTCCAGTGGAGGACGCACCTCTCCAACCCCCTTACCAGCACTTGAGCCACCCCTGCCCCTCTTCGCACCTCCGCCTCTGCCACCCCTGGAACCCCTCTCAGCTTTCTTGGTTGCCCTCTCTGCGGCTCGGTGTGCCTTTGCCTCTTCCTCCATGGCCTTCTTACTCTCTGCATCCCACCATTGCTGGAACTCCTGCTCTTGTTGAATTTCCTGCAGGGAACGCTTGGCGACCGCTTCTTTGATGACATCCTTTTCTCTTTGTTGTTGGCTGAGGATGTCGGCCATGCTGAGCTGAATGGTGGGTTCTGCGTGTCGAGGGGCAACGGTATGACGAATAGACTGGATCTGGGGAACTGGCGGTGTCGCGGGCTTGATAGGCGTAGTGACGGGAGTAGATTGCGTTCGGGCTGGAGTAAGTGGCTTTCCTGGAGGCGTGCCAACGATTTGGTGATTGGACAGATGACCACGTGAGGTAGGCCTTGGTGGATGTTGTGGTGCGTTCTGGGGTTGCGAAACACTGCGCGCTGGAGTGGGAGCCTGAGCTGCATGCACTATCGGCGAACTGACCTTGGGAGATGCTGCAGGGCCGTTGTTGGCGACGGTTTGCCGCAAGGTCATGCTTGGGGCAGTGGGCGTACGGCTGAGTGGCGTGGAAGGTGCTGCAGATGCATTATTAGGGGTAAGTACATCCTTGAGGGCGATCTTCGGTCCAGACGCTGGAGTCTGCCAAGGTGAGGCGGATTGGGCACCCGATGGAGCTTTCTCTGCCAGAGCCGGTGTGCTTGGACCTGCAGTGAGTTGATGTGCTTGCTGCAGCTTCTTTCGTTCCTTCTGCGAAAGCTTCTGAGTAAACGAGCCGCGTGCACTCTCATCAGCTTTTTGAGCGGATAGACCGAGAGAAATGTTTGAAGTTTGACTAGTAGTCTGTGCCATGATATCTTTTAGGTCCAGCTTCTGAGACGCCAGAGGAGTAGCCCCCCATGGCCGACCAGGAATAGCCGGTGTAAAAGGGGTCTGAGAAGCATGCAATCCTAGTGTGGGCGGGCTAGCAAGAGGCGTGATGTCCGCTGATGGTCCCCCACCAAAAGCTTTACGTGTTTCCAGATTTGTACCCGCACTGGGGCCGTCATCCAAGGTTTCATCGAGTCGAGGCTGTTTGGATGGAACTGGTGTTTCCAGTGACAGGGCCGGTTCCCCCACGTCGTCGTCCATATCGAACATCAGGTCCGCCGTAGAAGTTTTGCCATTGAGTGCCGGGCTGTTTGTGACCGAAGCTTTGCCCTGGTTCGAAGACTTTCTCCGCATCCTTTGTTGCGATGGCGAGGTTGACAAATGCTCGTCCAGACTGTGTGACTTAAAAGAGCTAGATACCCTTCCATCCTGCTCAGAATACTTGCTGAGCAGCATAATAGAGTCAAGCTTTTGCTGCCGACCTCGGTCTAATCTTTCAGCCATCTCCGGGTACTTCTCCAAAAGGAGAGCTTCTGCTCTGCCGCTGCGTACGAACGGCTGATACGCTAACTGGTTATCTCGGACGACCTGGTCCAGCTCGTACATCAAATCCTCGTCCAACTCATCGAGCAACCTGCCAAGTATTAGAGGTCATCCAAAGCCGGACACAAGTATACGTACCCATTTTCAAGCATCGACTCTAAGCTGAGGCACAAGTACTCGAGGCCAGCATCTTTGAACTCAGATACAGTACTAGGTGCTACAGCGTTCAGCAGCTGACAGATATTGCGAACATTGACTAGAAAAGGTTAGCAGTTGGGAATCGGGATGGTTTTGCGGTTCGTACCATGTCTTCCCAAGACTTTCTGACAGATCTGCGACAGGCGGTCCAGCATAAGCTCGTTGGCAATGGACATAACCTCCAGAATTAGGTCCAGAAAGCCGTCAAGGTCATCAGAAACAACGTCATCAAACAGTTCCTCCCCAACATCTGCGTACAGATACCTGAGGACGAGCTTGAAGATATCGGGATCAATATGCTTCAGATCAATCTTAATGGTCTCTTGCTTCTCTAGCGCCAAGTCGCGGCGTCCAGCAATCCACAAGCCACCGGCGCGCCCCTTGAACATACCCTCCAAGAAAGGACAACGCTGTACGAGGAAGGCGCTGTGCACAAGGATACTTTCTCCATCGAGTTCCAATTCAGTGTCGCCGTCCTCGAAGAACATTGCATCACGCTGGGCCAGGTCATAGTCCATGTCCATTGAAGTTTTGACGTCCGTTATCTGTCGTACTGCCGGCTCCAACCGTCGCATGTCCAATGCTGTTGCGACCCTCATAAGCTCCACACGGATCTGTCGATATCTGAAGGCAAGGTTCGGTGAGTGCCTGGTGAACTGCCAGAACTGTACGACAGAATCTGTATAGAGATACAGAACAAAGTCTACGAGCGTAAGGAAGTCCAGCCCTTGGAAGGTGACGGTAGTCTTGCCCTCCTCACTAAGATTTATTGCCAAAAGCTCTGGGATCTCAAATGAGCCAATTTGACGGAAGGTAGACAGCCCCTGTCGCATAATGCGACTTCTTCCAGTGAGAATGAATTGATGAATAGGTATCTTCACTTCAGAGATCGTGGTGCAGATGTCGACAGCAAGGGCTGCATCGTCTACCGCTGCTGTTTCAAGCACGCCGGCCAAGTCGTTCTCTAAATCTTTGGATTCTAGAATGCGCTTCCGAAGTGTAGCCAGTTCGCTCGGTCTTCGCCAAAAACGGGGTGCTGGATTCTCATCATCTGATGCTTCTTCCCGTGTGCCAAATTTCCTAAAGGGGAGAAGAGGGTATATATCTTTCCACAGGGTCTGATCGTCTACGATGACTTGGGTCCTGGTAACATCGCAATCCTTTCGAACCGCAGAATAAGCGCCAAATGCGGAGGCTCGTACGGCTGTTGCTCGTGTCAGAGCGGGTACCCGGGAAAACTTGTAGTCCTTTGGCTTGTAATCGCTAGTCCCGGCAGCACTGGCATCCTTGATCTTGGCTCTCCTGGTGCGCCTCCAGGCGGTGCCCGCTTCGGTAGTGATGATGATTGAGCCATCATGATCAACTCCAACGTCACGGGCAGCCATATGTCCCTTCTTAAGAGACCAGATGCGCTGCGGAGTTGATAGAGCACCACGGATCTTATTGGGGTTTGTGGTCGATCCGGTGACTTGGGCAGGCTCGGTGCGCTGGCTTACATTGACAGTGTAAACCTCACCCGACGTTGAGAGTGCGCATATCGTATCACCAGCGCATGTGATCTTGGATATCTGATTCGGAGTGGTATCGTATCTTGTTGTTAGGAAGCTATTCTTTAAAAAGTAGTTCCAGAAGCCTTCGAGGTTGAAGTTAAGCTTAGAGTACCCATAGTTGGCGAATACCCAAACGTCTCTCGAGTCCAAAAGGACAACAGTTGCCCGGTCAATGGCGGCTACAGCAGCAATATCCGCTTGGAACAGAGACGCAGCGACTTTCCTAGGGATCACCTGTGCATCTAATGATCGAGCGTCCGCATCCATGATACCCAACTGACCTTCATTCTTCCCAAAGGTGTACAATGACTGGGCAGTGTGGCATACAGAATGTATACGCGACGCAGCAATACCAGTAACAACTTCTCTTTTCAGCGGGCCGAAGATTTGACGGGGCAGCGTTTGCACTGGATCCTCGTCGCGTAGGCTGGGTCTGGACAGAGAATAACCCAGCTGCCCAAATTTATCGGTACCCCAGGTAAAAACTTCACCCGAGTCGGACAACGCGATGGAGTGATCCTGGCCTAGTGCAACAGCAGCGACCTTCTTCTTCTCGAGAGCGCCCCCTTCAATGCAAACGAAGTTGAACTGAGTGATCTCATTGCCGTTGCCCAAGCGCCCACCATGCCCATGACCGCACATGTACAGGTTTGATTCGGGATCTGTCGTCAAGACCGCTGTAGACAGTTTCGACATCTGCACGTCTTGGATGACCAGGGGCTTGTTGCGGACCACTGAAGGTAACGCGGAAACAGGCATAGACTTGATGGAGCCAAGGTCTACCGAGTTGTTGGAGGAAGGGTCAAGCCAGGACCACTTTTCTCGCTGAGCTCTTACATGTTCTCGATAGAATCTTCTCAGCAGATGATCCGGTCTTTTGAAATGTATCCGCTCCGGAAATTGTCTATCATCTCCATCGCCGAAGCCAAGCGTGATGTTCTTGTTGCTACCGAATGTGAAAACCTCATCACCATGGATATTTTTCATGGGGATAGCATTTCGCCGTCTGGCGCTTTCTTCGCCCTCGTCGTCCGTTCCCTCTTGCTCGTCCTCGTTCTCATCGTCTAACGCCTCCCTACGTATCCTGTCCTCTTCGGGTCGTAAGGTTCTGTCCTTGATCGTGGCCGACAACAGATCAAATGGACCGTTCCCTTCCTTGTCCTTGATTTTGATCAACCCACCCACATGCTGCTTCGAACCTCGGTTGAGCGCGTCCTGGGAATCACGGAGAAGGATGGCGCGGGCCAAAGTGATGTTGCCAAAGTAAAATGCTCTATGCAATGCGGTCCACCCGTTTTCCAGGTCCTGGGTATACAAATCGAGGAGAGGGTGTTCGAGAAGCGCTGTACCAAACGCGGTCGCGTTCGGATTTGTGGAGGAGGCCGCATGATGCAGTAGGGTCAGCCCGTTCGCATCTTTCCAGTTGATGTCTGCTCGTGTAAGAGTGACGTTACCGGCGTTGACCGGGCCCCAGGCCTGGGATTTGCGCCCCTTGGCAGTCAAAGTTGGTGATGTAGAGAGATCACCAGGGCTTCCTACGGTGGCCGCTGCATCCCTTGCGAATCCTCCAGTGTAACCCTTCTGCGCTGTTGGGCGTGTGGTATAGTTGGCGGTCTCAAGAAACTGCCGAAAACCTTCGACATCATCTTCGAGGTAGTATCTCCAGAGTTGGCTGCTCATAGGCTGATAAGGGTAGGTCCAGAAGTCTTCTATGACACTCCGGCAATGGCACCTCGCTATAACCTCGTAGACGGGTTAAAGCGTGTTTAAAGGTGCTTTTGGCGAAGCTGGTAGAAGACCCGGAGAATGGGACGGAAACAAAAAGGTTGTGCGGCGGCGAAAGCGTCTCTCAATCTCTGCTGGATCGTGGTGGCAAGGGCCTTTGAGCGACGGAAAGCGGAGGCTTGTTGTACCAGCGGAGGTTTCGAGGTTCGTCTCAATCGGCGAAGGAGGAGGGCGCGGAGTAGGCAGGTGCTTATGGATCAGGTTAAAGGGCGGTTGCGACTGAGGGCGGTAGCTGATAGACGTCAGTTTGAAGTTGCTTGTTGGGCACGGGGGGGTCTATGACGGAACGTTGGAGCGCGTTCGGCGGGGGTGGGATCGCGAGCTTTTCAACGTCCGGAGCGTCTTTGTACCTTGGAAGCGCGGTTTGCTTGCCGAAATTAAAAGCGTTTCTGCGTAATATCTTCCGCGTAAAGCTAATCAGGACAATTAACGAAAGGATTCATTAAAGTAAAGCATACAATGGTGAGGTTCTGAGCACGTCTGCATCCAATGCCAGCACCGGATTTGGCAACGAGGACGAAGCGGTCGCATTCGAGCTATTCCGAGTCTTATATACATAGGACTGCGCCAATGATTCTCTCCGTTTCGAGCATGTACGGACCCTACAGAGATGCTGCAGCAGTGTCACGTGGTAGCTACAAGGCAGTGGTCCAGTACTTGGAACTAAGACGGTGGTAAAGGAGGCTACTATCTTGTTGTAAAAGATCAAACAACGTAAGGGGTATGTGGTGATTTACACGTATGGCTGCTCCCTACAACAAATCCCTTGTATGGGTACTTTTTCGTCAATGCGCTCTTCTGAGCGCATGGAGAGCTGGTGGAGAAACAAGTTAGTCTAGGCAATGTGAGAACCCCTTGGAGGCAGTTCTCTCGCTGAAGATCGGCGAAAGACCCATGCTTCATAGGATCGTCGGGCCTCTTTCGGTGTCTGCTAGATTGCCAGTTGGAGAGCACTGGTTGGGTTCCTTCTTTGGGGTAGTTTCTTAATGACAACTGATGTGTACGGAGTATATGGTGTTGAATGAGCCGCAGAGGTCTGATATTGGAAGGATCACAGGACCTGCCAGCATCCAGCATCTTCGTACCTTGACTTGTGTGAAGGATCCATACTGTGGTGGGTCATCGCTTTCACTCAGTAGGCATCGAACCAAAGCAGGTGTAAACTGAAGCTGATCGTCTGTGAGACGACAACGACATCGTTCATCGTGGGCCGGCAATCCACAATGGCTGCAGATATATAATCAACCCAAGGGGGGGTCTTACTCCGGCTTTGGGAGCAAATGGATTGATTGCCTTGGTGATGATGCCTAGGTGGCCGTACTCGACAAGAGCTTGCAGCGAGCCCCAGGTGCATTATGCTGGGGCTCTATCTTTGGCAGACGGAAATATCCAGCGTAGAAGCTCTTTCGAGCCAGCAAACCTCAACTGACCGCTGCCGACGATACAGAGCAGATACAGTATGGATAAATCTATCGGCCTCGAGCGTACTTGCATACGGAAGCCAACCAAGCAATTACCGATAGTCGATAGAAGATCCATAGCGATGATCTTGACTGCAAGAGAGGTCTGTCGATGTTGACGTGGGAAGAGATAGGAGTAACCAACAACACGCTCTACGGGACATAGGAGACAGAAGACTAACGCATGCGCTGTGGAACAAAGAAGAATCATATGCTGGCTCCATTAGAGAAGGGAAGGGAGTTGAAGTTTATGTATCTAGAGGACCCGGCCGGTTCGCGTATCTGCAGAAACCCTCGTCCCCCAGACGTTCCGGGGTGGATGAGCCGTGCCGGCGCCGCAAGGCAGCTTCTGAATGGCTGCCTTGGAAGTCACCAGGTCGAATCGGATGCGACAGCGTCGGACAAGCGTGAAGGCGGTCAAGCACCTCTTCACCGAAGCTGTCCATGCTGCCATGCATTCAACAAGCTTGAGGTGACTCTTCTCTGCTCAGGATTGCACAATAACCCGTCTTGGGAGCTGTTGTAGCCTGCATTTGCTATCGACAACTTCTCCTCCTTCATTCCTCTCTGGCAACTCCGTTTTCAATTACTCACACCTAGGCGGCCTTCGTAGCTCTTGAGCTTTGTCGGCTGATAACGTTGTTTCGGAGGAGCCTCGCGGAGTCCATTAAGTCATTCGGAGTCACGCACCTCCCAACGACCACACGATTTGACCACCCTCACCCAGCTCCCACCCTTCGAACCTGTCACATCCACTACCTTTGTCTTCTGCGATCGCAGCAGCATACCCATATCTTTAAATGGTATCCTCCATGAGGAAGCGATCGTCATAGCCTCCGCCTTCGGTTCAACACCCTTATCTGTCCGCCTTAGGCATACGAGTTAAGACGACATACCAGGCTTACCACGACCATGGCCTCTGCCTGAAACCCTCGACAACTGTGCGGCTCAGATAGTGGACCCCAGAAACCCATGACTGTCCCATATGCTTCTTTCCTAAAGGTCACAGTTGAGCTATCGTTGCTGTGATGGATTACTTCTCGCCTTCTACTCCTCACTTCCCATTTCGACTACCGTAACTCCTCGCATCTGCCTTCACTCTCACTACTGCATACCTACATCGCAGACCTCAAAGGCCGACCAGGCTGTAACAGGCCTCAACATGCACCAACATCCTAGACCTTCCGCAAGGGTCACCTCCCCAGCAACCCTACCCCAGACCAACCCGACCAGAACGAACAACCAAAGAGATACAACGCAGGAAAGAGCGAGGAACTCTATGGATTCACCGTACAGCGACAGAGGCCCTGGGTATGGTTACCCGGACGAGCCAACGCAGGTGGATGACAGGCAGGCGGGCCAGGCTCGAGACCTGGCCAAGCTGAACCAGGTTATACAGGTATACTATACTCTCGACCTGCTATATTCAACATGCTAACTTGCGCAGCAATTCTACGCGAAGGCAGCTCTTATGATAGTTTCGTCGCGAGTCACGCTGCGACCGAGTTTCCGAGGAAATGGGAATGAGATCCGCCAGAACAAGTGGGTAAGTTGTACAAGCTCGGCAGAGAACCCCCTCAAATTACGAAAGCTGCAACTTTTGGTACTTCTTCTAACTTGGCGCAGTTCAACGTCATACTGGACGACTCAGACGAACTCCTAGAACAGATCACCGATTGGAAGACCGCTGTGGCTACCGAAGAGCGGCCACCACCGCTGGTGATTGAGATATATCTGGATACCAGCGATCTCCCGGAAAACCAAACCTTGTCCATCCGCGATGACAATGGGAAAAGCTGGGACGTCGTTGAAGGGCTCGACATGCAGGCTGCAGGCAGTTCCTTGGGCACCCGGGACTCTGCTCGTGGTGGCCGTTCAACTCACATCGTTCTTGAACGTTGGACTATCGAGCTTGGTGATCAAGCAGAGGTGCCCGCATCAGAGCTGAACGATACTCTGCCCAACGTGTACAAGAAGGCAGTGGTGCTGTTTAGAGGACTGTACAGTTACAGCAAGTTTCTTCCCGTATGGAAGCTTAACAAGCGCATGGCGAAAGACCCTGCCGGTCATAGTTCGGTCAAATTGAACTATAGGGTCGTCAACGGTGACTTCAGGGTTCCACGACCGGATACTCTGGAACTTCCCCTCTACCCTCATTCGTCTGCACAACCTGTCACGGAAGAGTTTCGTTTCCAGCCCACAAACTGCCCGTTGGGTCCCCTCATGGTTCGAGTAGCATACAGACTCAACTGCGAGTTCCGCGTACAAAACTCAGAAGAACTTTTGAGTTCACGCATGATGGCCATGGACCTGGACGACGAACCCTATGCGATGCCTGCCACTAGCCAGGGCGGTCCTGTACGGCCTGGTACTGGGAGAATCGGCTCATTGCCGGTTGATCAACGATTCGTCCACCCAGGACCGGATCATACTCAAGCATATGGCAGCATGTCCACATTCCATCAGGTCGGACCTCCGACCGGGACCAGCCCGATCTCGGCCCTGCGGGCAGCAGCTCAGGATGTCACAGTTCCCTCACCCCCGACTTCCTCACCACAGAAGCTACCTCCAAGCAATCGCCTAGCACAGGCTTCGAGGTCCTCTTTACGTTCGAACGAGAGTGCGCCCACCACCCAGCGCCGTACCTCTGTCTCGTTTCAACCATTCAAAGCAGGGTCGTTGTCGTCATCACCGGCTACGGGAGTTAACGTTCCGCCTTCGCCAGGTACTTCTCTCGGACGCAACACGGCCCTCTCGGCCCTTCATCAAGCTCGGAACCGCAACTCCCTAACTACCATCCCACAGACGGCATTGCGAGCTCCATCCCTGCCCAACGAGACGGCCATAGCATCCTCCGGATCCAGCTCACCTAAGCCTGCACCCATCTCTAGGTACAGTAGTAGCTTCGGTCACAGGCGAAGTCGATTCTCTTCTGGCGGCAGCAACTTGCAAGAAGATAATGTCAGCAGTGGCAGAGGTAGTGTTGCCTCGTCTGCGCAGCCTGGCTCGGACGTTTTGGGTGGTGGTGATGCAAGTTCCGGATCACTGAGATCCGACGAGGACAACATCTCCGATTTCCTTAAACTTCTCGAGCAGAAGAAGGATTTGAAGAGCTTTAACCGGACCGACCCAGCTTCAAGAGACGCCTCCACCAGGCGTACAGCGGCTCAATTGTCCAAGTACCAGCGCATGCGTGATACGACAGCAGCCCTATCAGATTCTATATCGTCATCACAGCAGCTACTGCACCGATCGTCAACTTCATCGAGTCGTGCTCTGTCCAGTGTGCCTCCGATGATCCACGGTACATCACTTTCTTCCGCCGGCAAATCCATCTCGCCCCGCACGCCACATACTCCCGCAATTCCCTCTGGCCTTAGCAATAATAGTATTGTTGACTATAGCGAAGAGGCCATGATACGACGCAGTCGAGATCGGTCACGTGCACGGTTTGACCGTGAGGCTACCATCACAGAAGCAAATACAATTCAAACCACCCCTCGAGAGTCCGGTAGCAATGCGATCGACATTCCCCAGTCGCCCCGGCCTTATCTTCATGGTCGCCGCTCGAGCTCGGTATCGCAGCAACGCAACATCGATGATGATGTCCTAGCCTTTGGCCATCGTAGTGCAAGCCAACCGCAACTCAGTCTCAGCGACCTCCTCCGCATCCAAGAACCCATATCCCCGAACGCCCTTCTTCCACCGCCAGCAGATGAGCCTGTTGATGAGCGTATCCTCGAGACGGAAGATGACAGCCTGTCTCGACAGCTGTCTTCATCCATAGAGGCCAACCGTATTGGCGCTGCTGGCACGATCCCCTTCCTTACACGCAATACTGGACGAGGCCGTGGTGCCGTCTCGGCTCATAGCTCTTCGTCTAATCTAGCCGCTGCAGGCACTGGGTCCGGTTCCGGCTCGGGAGGATCGGAACGCGGTGGAAGATTCGTCTTCAGATCCGGCGCTCAGGATGATGACGACGAGCAATTGTTGTTTGACATGAGTGAGATCAATACTCAGTATAGGAAGAGTTTGGAAGACGGCAGAGGCGGGTCTGCTACCGGCGCTGCCTATGGTAGCGACCGAGGAGGAAGCGACTCCAGGGGTGCTAGTCGACGAGGAGGAAGTAGGAGAGGCAGCGCCGGATGGCGGCAGTGATTTTGCTTTCGCGCAAATCATCACATCTCTTGGCGCGTTGGCAGACAGCAGTGTCTTTCGTAAATGTCGTTTTACAGCGTTCAGCGTCGTAGTATATTGGGAGTTTGCTGTTCCAACTTCATGTCGCTCAGATTGCTAGTTTGATTCGTTCTTCACGTCTTTTCGGTTTTACCTTTTGGACAAAGTACGGAGTTGGCGGTCGTGCTTTCCATTTTCTGGACGGCACGAATGATGTTTATACTAGCTGGCCTTTCAACTGTCGTGGGAAGGTGGGACAATACGTTAGGACATTCGAGTAGACGGCGCATGATGGATGACTGGAGGCATCAACGTTGTCTCGTAAATAGATACCGCCGGATACGCGTCAGTCATGTTAGGCTATATAGGTACTTCACCTAAGGAAGCTATTCAAAAGCATACAATGATTCCGTTTCTCACCGCCACAGTATGATAGTTGAACGATTGTTGGTGAACACCAGACGCACAGAACCCAAAGGACCCAAGACACCTCCGAATGCTATGTAACTGTACAAACAAATCGAGACATGAGATTTTCACGGTCCGGCCGGCTTGACACCCTTGTGTATTGCCGCAATACCATCCGTTAGATCCTCCCATCCTTTACCCGGGATCATGAACCCAGCATCCTTGATCATATCCCTAAATTCCGTCTGGCTCGGGAACCTCTCGATACTCTCCACAAGATACTGATAGCTCGCCCTATCACCCGCCACAATCTGCCCGATCAACGGGATCGCACTGAAGCTCCACCGCTTATACACCGCGTCAAACGCCGGATTCCTCACCTTGCTAAACTCCAAGCACGCAAACACCCCTCCCGGCTTCAGCACCCTAAACGCCTCCCGCAGCGCAGCATCCTTGTTCGTAAAATTCCTGATCCCAAACGCCACCGTATACAGATCCACAGAGTTATCCGGAATCATGCCCAACTTCTCCGCATTCGCCTCCACGAAGTCCAACCGGCCCGTCCCCGCCGCATACGCCGTATCCTTCGCCCGCTTCCGCCCCTCCGCAAGCATATCCGGGTTGATGTCCGCCACCGTGACCCGCGTCTTGTCGTCGTTGTTCACCTTGCTCGCGTGGTCCAGCATCCGGAACGCGATGTCCCCGGTGCCGCCGGCGATGTCGAGGATGTTCCACCCTTGGTGGGCGGAGGGGTCGGAGTGGATGAGGGGGTTGGAGCCGGGGTTGAGGGAGCGGACGAAGTGGTCTTTCCAGAGGCGGTGGATGCCGAGGGACATGAGGTCGTTCATTGTGTCGTAGGAGGAGGCGACGGAGGAGAAGACTTGGCCCACTGAGGGGGATTGTTAGTGTGGTGTGCTTTGGAGGAGGAGTGGGAAGGGGAAGCAGACCTCTGGATTCCTTGAGAGACTCTGAGATGGTCTCGAAACCGAAGTGCGTTGTTCGCGAGGGGTCCTGCCCCGGCCGTGGCGGTTGGTTTTGGACATCTTGAAGTCGTCGCGTGCTACTTAGGCATCTTGATTGTGACTGCACGGCGGATTTCAAGAGGCTACTCGAGCATTGAGCTCTTCGACAGATTCTGGGTGCGCTCATTGTTGGGTTGCGAATATGCAGGCGTCGTCCAAAACTTTTGGAGGAGCATCATTGACATGAGCTTCTTCTGAGCAGACCGTGGAGTGGTCCGAGCTTCCCTGAAACGGACCCTCAGCTCTGTTGATCGGCTTGTGGGTTGGAATGCCGACGGTAGCCGCCAGGAACGAGATGTAATCTGGGGTAAGCGTTCGTGGACTTCATTTTGGATTGACTTATGTAGAGTTGTACTACGCTTCGTTCCATGTACTTCTTCCTCCGGAAGATGATCATAACTTCATCATGTCTTCTCCTCATGTTGCCCGGCGGCTGAGGCACCTTATGCTGAGGGGACCAACATCTAGATGCTTAGACAAGTGCAACAGAGGACTTGCACAGAAGCGCTGGAGCTCTGTCTCTCAGCGACCTGGGTCTGACCAGTAAGTCTGCTTCGGGGCAGTAAGCAGAGCGGTACTGACCATAGCCTCAGTGTGCACTTTCCAGGAGCCGTGAACAGCAAGTTCACCAGCAAACTTGAGTTCCACAACCCAACAACAAAGGAGGCTATGCCCACATACCGGATCCTGGACCAAGAGGGGACAATAGTGGACAAGAGCCGAGATCCTCCTAGGATCGGCAAAGAAGAGGCCGTCAAGATGTACAAGGACATGCTCACGGTCAACATAATGGATTTGATCATGTTTGACGCACAACGGCAAGGTCGTCTGAGTTTCTACATGGTATCCGCCGGCGAAGAAGGCATCGCCGTAGGTTCTGCATCTGCCCTCTCTCCTGCCGACGTGGTCTTTGCACAATATCGGGAAACAGGCGTCTTCCAATATCGCGGCTTCACGCTCGAGGACTTTATGTCTCAACTGTTCGCCAACCGCAAGGACCCTGGGCTGGGCCGCAACATGCCCGTACATTACGGTAGCAAGAAGCTGAACATCCATACTATATCTTCTACACTAGCCACGCAGATACCGCAGGCATCAGGTGCGGCTTACGCGCTAAAAATACAACACCTGCAGAATCCCAACACAGAGCCGAGGGTTGTGTGCTGCTACTTCGGCGAGGGTGCAGCTAGTGAGGGTGACTTCCACGCTGCACTGAACATTGCTGCGACGAGAAGCTGTCCGGTCATTTTCTTCTGTAGGAACAACGGGTTTGCCATCAGTACACCTACTCTGGAGCAGTACAGAGGCGATGGCATTGCTAGTCGAGGTGTGGGCTATGGTATCGACACGATACGGGTGGACGGGAATGATATCCTTGCTGTGCGAGAGGTCACCCAACAAGCGCGGGAACTGGCTTTGAAGGACGGAGGGAAGCCTGTACTGATTGAAGCGATGTCCTACCGTGTATCACATCACAGCACGTCCGATGACTCTTTCGCCTACAGAGCGAAAGTAGAGGTGGAGGAGTGGAAGCGGAGGGACAACCCCATTGCCAGGTTCAGGAAATGGCTCGAGGGCAATGGTTACTGGGACGAAGAACTGGAGCAGAGGACCAGAAGTGAGCTTAGGAAAGGCGTGCTCGAAGCGTTCCGAAATGCCGAAAAGGAGAAGCGGCCGGCCCTCAGAAACTTGTTCGAAGGGGTCTATGAGGAGGTTCCGGAAGAGGTAGAGGAGCAGATCGAACAGTTGCAGGACATCATAGACCGGTATCCCGAGGAGTATGACTTGGATGAGTTTGAAGAAGGGAAAGAAGGCTTGAAGCGGAAGACATCATGACACGGCAGGCATCTTGTCGACGAGAGAAGGCCGACCAGGCCCGCGGCGGTTGTTCGCAGGATGACGGACCACATAGTACTATGGTCTTGACTGATGTAAGAAGCGTTCGGCTTGACCTCCGTGCGGACATGAATGATGATCGCTTGTGATGATTTCACTATGAGTCGTTGCATATTTACAGTGGATATTGTACGCTCTCTACAATAGTCTGGTCCGACGACTTACTCCGACAACGATTGCGTGCGGTAGCGGTACAACATTCATCCAGCGGCAGAGTAAAGGTACGTACCTCGGCCCCCCCCTTTTGCTCTGCCCTTAGTCTGCCGCTTGCAGGCTTCATCAATCAACCGCCATGATCTGCAGTTCTATGCAAGATAAGGCAAACATCTTGTTGAGGTTTGGGAACCTCTTTGAAATGCTCCCCGCAAGAGCCAGAAAGCATTTTTGGGGGCTGCTCGTATGATACTAACCTCTGTCACTCAATGGCGTCTGTTCGCTCGTGCTTGGCCGCAGACAAGTCATTTCGGTTTCGTTCGTCTTGCCTGTCACCAAGCCGCAATCCTTCTGCAGGGTCTTCGGATGTGGCTATATGCATCAGATATAACCATGGCTCAATGTCCCGCCCAGGATCGTCCGCCTTCCCCCCTCGAATAGCCCGTTCGAGCTGTTGGGGAACCCTTGGAACCATGTAGGACGCGGTTCATCCTAGATTGCCGTTGGAACTCGGCCCCTCGCTTCTAACATTTACTTGCACTTAGCACCTCTAAACCCTGGAGTTGCAGATAGAACCGTGATTCTATTGCGTAAAGACTAGTATAGAACTACCTGCCTGGGTAGCACATCCGGCGGGGAGAAGTGACAGTACACGGCAGGATGCATATGCAGTTGTGGGGAGGGCTAGTCCTGTCAACGTCTTGGACTTTGCCGGAGTGTAGATGAATAAAGCTCGAGTAGGAGCACCTTTTCGTACGACTCTGTGTGCGTCTTCTTTGACCATTTTCACCTATCTCAATTCGTCATGACGCTTCTTTCCTTCGTAGCGCAGCTTCTTCTGGCGAGCGCTGTTTCCGCCGGGATCACCTCTTCCACAACTCAGACCGATATACTTGCGGCGAAGGGTCTCGTCAACCTGGGTGTCCGCGAAGCACAGGAGATAGCGTCAGGAAAACCGAAAGGCTGCAAGCTTTCCCAAGTTAGCGTTCGCCGGGAATGGGGCTCATTGTCTCACCCCGAGCGAAAGGCATACGTCGATGCAGTGCTTTGTCTGGCTTCCAAGCCATCGAAGAGCGACCCAAGCGCCGTGCCTGGTGCGCGGAACCGATACGATGACTTTGTGGCCGTACATATCCAGCAAACACTGAGCATCCATGGCACCGGGAACTTCCTGTCATGGCACAGATACTTCACCTGGGCGTATGAACAGGCGTTGAGGAATGAGTGCGGATACAAGGGGTATCAACCCGTATGCTGCTTTATCCAATGATGTTGGCATCAGCTAATGACAAGTCAGTATTGGAACTGGGGGAAATACGCCCAAGATCCCATCAACTCGCCAATTTTCGACGGCTCTAGCTACAGCATGAGCGGAAACGGCGTCTACGAGAAGCATGGCCCGGCTCTGATCCCTTCACCGCTTACTCCCCTCATCACCATCCCACCAGGTGTCGGTGGTGGATGCGTCACAACCGGTCCCTTCAAGAAGTGAGCAAAGCCTCTTACCCCCGTCGCTAAACTGTCCAAATACTAACAAGCCCCAAGCTGGACAGTCCACCTCGGACCCCTCGCCCCCGGCATCGACACCGCCATCCCCACCGCCACCGGCCTAAGCTACAATCCCCGCTGCCTCAAGCGCGACATCTCCGTCTTCGCCTCCTCCAACTGGTCCAAAGACAGCGACACCGCCTCCCTCATCGCCAACTACCCCACCATCTCCTCTTTCCAGCAGCACATGCAAGGCGACGGCTTCGTCAACGGCTTCCTCGGCGTCCACACGGCGGGCCACTTCACCATCGGCGGCGACCCGGGCGGCGACCTGTTCGCCTCGCCGGGGGATCCCGCGTTTTTCTTGCACCACGCGCAGATCGATCGGGTGTGGTGGATGTGGCAGAATCAGGATTTGAAGGGGAGGCAGTATGCGGTGGGGGATACGATTACGATCAACAACCAGCCGCCGAGCAGGAATGCGACGTTGGAGGATGTGATTGATCTGGGGGTTGTGGGGAGTGGGCCGGTTACGATTGGGGGGGCGAGCAGCACGCTGGATGGGAAGTTTTGCTATATCTATGTTTGAGCGGGAGGGTTCATGCGAAGGGTATCGCAAGAAAAATGCTTTCTAATTTGACCACTGGTGGATATGTTAAGATACGGTTGAGGTGTGATCCGATGGTGCAAATAAGGTGCTTACCCAAGGTCCAACAAAACTGAACTTCAGTAACCAATGAGACGTGATGATGGCGATCTGCAAGTCAGCAGCTACTACTGTACGAGTCTGACAACCGCGTCGTGACCATGAAGTATGCGCAAGTTGAGCTTGTAGCAAGATCAACGAAAGGATTTGATTGAAAAGCGTTTGCTCATCCCCACGCGTCCTAAAGTGCCATTAAGGCGGTCCATCTCTGCCAAGATCTATATCTTGATCCATCTAATCGTCTCTATAAAAAGAGCGGGATATCACCAACAACGCTGCCAGCCCATAACAAACGCTACGAACGAAGATGAAATGTCCTCCTAGGACTTGTACGTCCCCTCCTGCAGATCCTTGCAGTCAATGAGAGCGCTGCTCTCGCCATCCTTGCTGGCGCTCTTGACAAGGACGATCCTCGACAAGCCACCGCTCTTCGCCATGCTCTCCGCTTCCTCCAGGCTGTCTGATGCTTCGAAGATGTCCGACTCGGCTTCGTCGAGGGTGCATTCTAGCTCGGAGATGTCTTCGTCTCTCCGTAAGCGCTGCAGGTCTCGTGGGGTGATGAAGCGTGCCGGGGTCTTCGCGATTCGCACCCAGCCACTGACCGACGACAGCGCGGTTCGCATGACATCCAGCGCAGTTAGTCGTCCGCTCTCTGCAGAGGGGATGACAATCGGTATGTCCTCAATCTTCACTGCCACATCGCCCATGGTAGTCTTCGTCTTTCTCCTCTTTGCGCTCTCCCCGATTGCCCCGCCGGGGTGATGTCTTTGAAACACCTCCTTTGTCCTCAGGGCGTGTAATCTGTCTGCGACGGAGAGGGCGAGCATATCTCCTATTGCTATTGCAACAGTCGTGCTTGTGGTAGGCGCACAGACACCGAAGGAGGCTTCCTCAGCCTCATGGATGGGTGCGGGAAGGAGGATCGATGTGCTGGAGGGGCGATCGGAAAGGAGAGGGCAGGTAGACGGGTTTAGGTGGGACGTTAGAGCGAGGACGGGCGTGGATGGGGCGAGATGAGGGAGGATGTTGAGGAGTTCGGATGTCCGGCCGCTGAAGGATATGAACATGACAGCATCGTTCTGTTCCCACGTTAGCATACTGCGTGCGCTTGTGAAAGCAGAGATGGTGATGGGCTTACCGGCCGCACATCCCCCAAGTCGCCATGAACAGCCTCGGCAGCGTGCATGAACGAGCACGGTATGCCCAGACTCTTCATGGTCGCAACCGTCTTCATGCCAACAAGCCCGCTTTTGCCCACCCCGCAGATTATCAGCTTCCCGCCCAGCTCTGCCCTTCGGCTGACGCAATCGACCGCTCGGAGGAGGCCATCGCGCGCTACCGGATCGGTCTGGTAGAGCACCGACACAAAGGAGAGAGCGGCTGCTTCGGTGCTAAGGACGCGGGTTGCCTTTGCGAGTGTTTTCAGGCCTTCCGGGTCGTTGGCGGTTAATGGCGGGGTGAGCGGGGCAGAACGCTTCCGCTTGAGGCTGCGCGGAGAGGCGTCGAGGGGTGTCGTTGGTGGTGAAGAAATGAGTGAGGGCTGGGAGGTTATGTAGTCATCGCCCTCTAGTGTGTATGGTGAAGGCATATATGCCATTGACATTGCTGTGAGCGTACTTTCCTCAAGCGACAGAAAGAAACGAATGGGTATAGAGATGTCAAGAGCAGTACAGTCTAAGGTAAGAACTCTAATTGCCGGCAGAGGCTATGAAACAATGACAAGGCAGGAATATCTAGCACTGCAAGACTGATCTATGACGGTATAGATATGGTGTGGAGAAGAGAGGAAAGCAAGAGCGCGTCTTGGGGATCTAGTACAGAGGAAGGAGGATTTGTATATGCCATGGCGGAGGTGCCGCAGGGCCACCCATCCGGAGCGATAGTAGATGATTCATTGGTAAGCGGTGCTCTAGGCAGGTGGCAGCGGACGCGAGGCATCGTAGTAGGGTTTTGTCAATTTCGTCTTATAGCCTTTGTGGAGATGGGCGGTGTTGTTTCGTGCGTTGAAAGCGCGCGAGGGAGGGTCTAAAGGTAGGGGTCGAGATAGTTCACTAGCGGTGGTGATCGGGGTTTGTGCGTGGGCAAAGTCCCGGCAGCCACGATGGCCATGTGTCAAAGGCTCTGGACGAGATTCCGCTGGCATCGAAACTCCATTTACGGTTCTGAGAATAGTCCGCCCTTCGCCAGATTACGTTCCAGGGACCACATCTCGGCCGCTCCAACCGCACATGCTCGCTCTTCGGCCCAACTGTTACTGCCGTGGCAAAGAAACCGTTTGGAAGCACTGTGCCTCTGGAGCTGTCTAGCTCCAATGTCGTGCTTGGGTTTGTTCATGCACGGCATCTTACTAACTGCAATAGAACGCTATCCTTATACAGGCCGACGACGAATCAGAAGCCTATCTGGGATATACATCCACAAGATCTGATCACCTCTCGTAAGATCCTCCACATGAAGAAGTACAATCCCGCTCTGGAATCGCTCCCGACGGCCATGGTTCAGACAACCTGGAACCTCGTTTCTCAGGTTGGTGCTGCTGCCCTACTGCAGGTCTAACCGTCCCGTCGTCTCAGTTCTTCGTTGGATTGGTTAAGGCGATCGAGGGTCCATATCCGACCCTGACCGCTTTCGATTGCGACAGACGGGTCGTCTAAGACCGGCCCAGTCTAGACGGATGTGAAAGCTCGGAAAAGATAGGGAGGGAAAAGGAAAGAAAACGTTTGCTTACCACCCAGGGGTGGTGTGGCTGCTAGTGTTGACGTCTTCAATTTGAAGTGGGCATCTGTGAGGCGGTACGGAGCAACAAAGCACGTTGTACTTGTACCGTCGGTGATTTTGTTATCAATAATCATTTTCCAAGGATCGACAGAGAAGAAGATTTACCGTTTGGACCTGGAGGCTCTCGCATAGACGCGTTCGTAAGTGATGGTCCCTAGCCGCAGTGGCCGCATATAGATCGACAGCTGAAGTGGTCGGCGCGGCCCGAGATAGCAAAGACACATGGAAGCAATTAATGTCAGCCGGCAGGCTCACAAGCCAGCAGAGATAACGGTTTACTTCCTTCGACAGTTTTGGTCCAAAAGTTCTTCCACGTGTTGATTGATATCTAGCGAGAATCATGCATAAGAAAGACCTTAATGATACATGCTGTTGCACGACATCCGCCAGTTGACAATGCGGCATCCATCTTGCTCGCTGTCAATGTACCTCTCGAACTCCGTTAGCCCTGCTTACTCCTGAACTCTTAAGACTACCACAACACCGAGCGATGCTCAAATACAAGCAAAATGGCGCCGAGCTTGCTCAAGAAATCAGGTAAGTTGTTCGCCAGCAGCTATAGCCCGTGTAAGCGACGCCATGTACTCCCTAAGACTCTGGTTGTATGCCATAACGAAAAACAACTGCTCCTTGACTGGGTCAAAGATCTTCTTGACCCATCCACTATTACCCTCCATGCCATGACCTTCGACGAGAGGAAGACGCCGGGCAAGATTCCGCAGGACCAGCGCGCTAGTCAACGGTAGCCCCGCAGCGTCGTTCTTCTCATCTCGCTGTGTGTTGAGCCACGAGACTGACTCGATCTGCTTCGCATTGGCGGCGTCTGGGGTACGGTTGTGCTTGATGCGCTGGGACGACTTGTCGGATGCGTCAGGCAAGTGCGTCTTGACATGCATACCAACGGTGTAGGCTGACTCGCCGCCAGATGAAGCGAATTTTAGACAGCCATCCCACCGGCAGGTGTGCTTGTCTGGCTGCGCTTGGGTGAAGTCCCACTTTCCCTCCGGGTTCTTGGCTACCTTCAAATGTTGCGTTACAATGTGCTCCCACAGCTGCTGAGGTCGCAAAGCAAACGAATTACATCTGCCGGCACCGCTCTCGGGCATCCATTGGCACCGCATTAGAGGACGTCCCTTGGGATCCACAGGAGCTGCGCGTGGCCGGATGCCTTTGATGATGTATGTTTGCTGCCCAGCCGGGCCAACAACCTGTGCATTCGCTCCGGAGAAGACGGTCGAGACATTCTGGATGAAGTCTTTTGCTGGAAGCAGAGGCCGTTGCTGTTGGAACTCGGCAAACGCTCCTTGGTAGGCCTGCCATAGACTCAACTGTGTTATCTCGCCATTAGGCTCCTCTTCGAAACACACTCGAAGCCATTGAAAGCTTCGTTCCGGTTCGCTGAACAGGAGCAGTTGTTCAATAAGCTCCTGAGGCAATTTGGGTATAACCGCACTCATAGGCTCGTCCGCTCTTGTCGAGTGCCTTGTCCTTTCCTTCTTCTCTTCCACTTTGGCGTCGTGTAACAACAATCTCACCAGCTGACCGACTAGTGCTGATACATCGGTATTGTCGAGCAGTAGTTCGATATTATCAATGCTTGTGGTGTACTGATACAGAAAATCTAGACAAGCGTTTCTTAACTCTTCGTCATCAACCAGCATCCAGTCACAGATGTGCCGTAATGCTGACACAGGTACTCCCTTCAGCCGGTTGCTCTCGTCTCTGTTCATAGCTATGCGGCCAAGCGCTCTGAGCGAGGTCACTATTGCCCCGCGGTCTGTTGAATTTAGTTGCTCCAACAATGCAGTGTACAACGGGTCGTCCGTCTCCAGGGTGTAATACTTGGTCAGTTGCTCCGCAATTTCGAGTGAGTAATGTTGTAGCTCTACAACTGCTGGCAACGGAGGTAGGTTTAGCGTGATAACAATAAGATCGCGGACGATCGAAAGGCGTGATAGGTATTCGGCATTCTCTTCGAGCATCACCATGTTTCGTAAAACCAGTCCGGCTTCGTTTATTCTGCCTAGCTCTTCTGAAAAGTGTGCTGAGTACACTTCATCTGAAAACAGTAGCTTGTATTTGCTAAGGAACCGCTCGACGAGGTCGTTGCTAGCTGTAAGTCCGTTGATATAACCTTCATCGAGCGTCTCTGCCTCTTCATCTCGGTACGACACTTCACACTTGACTCCGTAGAATAGTTTCGTAACCTGCAATACTTTCTGTACCAGTGCATTCGCAAGTCCGGGAAACCCATCAAATCTATATTTGTCGCCGCGCTCATGTGAGATCTTGACCAGGTGATGCAAAGCATACTCTTCCTCCTCTGGTATGCCTGATTGTAGCGAAAGCAGAGCGCGAATGTAGATGTTGGGTCCAGGGAAGCCGGTCCCAGGAAGCATCATGCCCTTGCTCTGCTGCGAAGTTTTGGATATCCTGAATGCCAAGGTATCTCGCATGCGCGCCCTCTGCCCTCTGAAGAACTCGGGGTTGTTACCAGGAGTCATTACAGGCTTCACTGTTGCAGGGATCGGCTGTCGCGGCTCGTAGTTTGCGAGTGAGAGCGAAGTTGAACCGCTTGAAGGCGTCCCGTTCATGATCGGATAAGATTGAGGCATTCCTGGCGCAGGCGATCGCACTTGATTCATGGCAGCGTGCCGACTCTGTCTGGATGCGCTTGTGTCTGGCTGGAAGATGATGCGTTGTGGAGGCGCTTGTCGGAGACCTGTGGAAGTTGTGTGAGTTTACATTGCGTTGATATAGAACAGCGCCGTTCCGGGACGTTTGCTTGGCACTAACCTCTGGTCGCCCTCCCAGTGCTGCCCGGTTCGTCAATGTCCATTCTATCAACCTTCTCCTCCTTCGGCGTCTTCTGCTCGCCTTCGTCCGAGTCTTCATTCCCCTGTCCACCGGCCAGGTTTCCCGTCTCGCGGTTCGTTGGTGCGATGAAGTTCTCCGTCGTTCGGGTTAACAGGTCTCCCCCTCTCGCGGTTACATCCTCCAAAATCTCTTTCGGCGGAGGCTCGCGGTGGTGGAAATTTGAAATCTCATACGCTCTGTCACCTCGTGTCAGCAACTGCGCCGATATTGCTAGGGTAGTTGGACCTTACGCGAGATTCTTATAGTATGCGCTCTTGACGAGAAAGGCCCATGAAGGCAGGTTGCTGTTCTGTGGGAGAAACTCTGAGGCTATCTTGCGCCATGCTAACTTATTGTTCTTCGTATCCGAAACTTTGTCGTAACCGCCTTCCTCGGTAACCCGTGTGTATAGTCTTAAAAGGTCCAGATGACGGGGTCCGACCTTCGGTTCGCGCTCGAGCGTTGTTCTTCCTCAGGATTAGTACGCTTGTGACTTCATGTTGGTCCTGAACGCTCACCCTCTTTTCTCGTGATAGTCCTCCAACTTCTGCATGAACTCCTCGTACTCTTCGCTGCGCTCGATTGAAGGCTCCCGTTCCTTCTGGCGAGCTGGCGCCATTGTTGCGCTTGTGACTTGCTGCAGAACGTTCCGTATCGTTTTCAGCTTGGACTGAAGGAGATAACGACGACGACCTCAAAGAACTAACATGGATCTGCTGGACGGGTGGGCGATGCTCCGCTGAAGCGCATTAACCATTCGGTCGCGACTTTGCGCATCGCGACTTTCTGTACCTTACGTCGCGAGCTAGTGCAACGGCTCGCTTGACCTTCCCTCTCGGCATACTTTGGTCACGTGGATCAACGAGCTACCTAGACAACCTCATTCGGAAATTGTGGAGGTTCTCATTGACAGTAGAGCATATGGGTTCGCAACAGTAACAGGAAATCCGTGTCTGATCCGCTTCAGAGCTTGACACTGAATCAATAAGCCTGCTCTGGCACGATTGACTCGTCTACACGATCTCGCCATCCAATGAACGTAGATGGAAATTCATCATCAGGATAGACAGGAACCGGGTATTGGGCAATGATAATATCGCAATCCATGACTGTCAATATAGGGGAGCAAAAAGCGACTAAAAATTCCACCTCAATTGCTGTAATCGAGCCAACTGTCATTAGCCCAGAGCAAACGGGCTGCAAGATATGCATGGAGCTGGAGCCTTCGACAAAGTCATGCTTCGAAGAATCCAATTGACAACCGATTATAGTAGTTTGTATATATGGGCAAGCAAGGCGTTGCTGATGTACTGAAACGATGTGGATATGCAATGCTTCGTAAAACGGCTATTACCGATTTCAAGTTACATAATTATCCTTGGATTGTTGTCGGTTAGGTTACTTCAGAGTGCATTCAAACGCTTTCACAGTGTTCCATCTCCTTCGCTTGGGTCTTCTTCTGTTAATCTCGATTCAGCAAAGAGTTTCTCGAGTTCTTTCTGCTGCTTTGCATCAATCTTTCCGTCCAGAAGCGGTTCTCTGATGCTATGGAATTTCAGATATCCAAGATTTCCTGGGCGGACAATGACAGTGCAGATCAGCATATTTCATGGCAACACCTTCACGCCAATAATCTCTTTCTGCGCATCGATACGAAGGACGCCACATCTATTCCTTTTGCTAGCAGCCATCATGTTCTTTGCATCATTCAAAACTCTAAGACCTTGGTAAGACAAGTGCATCTCTATCCTCGTCTCGGAATGCAGTCCGCATATAGTCCCGCATTCGTAGCTCATGGGTTTCCAGGAAAAGTTTGATCTCGAGGAGCAAATCAATCTCTCTAGGCAAACAGTCACTCACGCCCAGCGTATGAACATCCAACTCCTGCCATCACAGCTGCCATTCGCATGCATATGCAAGTTTCCTTCCATGGCCTTTAGACACCAGTCATCAAATTCACGGGTATGAGATTGGAAGCTGAGACCGGGCATTCTGACATATGCTGACATTGCCTGGCAAACAGGTGCGCCGATTGCAGGTGAAGTTTGTCAATCCTGCAGAGTACCAATGTATCTATCAGCTCCTAGAAAGCCTCAAGTGCCCGTTTCAGGATCCCGCTCAGCGCTCCGCTATCTCCATGAATGTACGATCAGGGAGCCAACACCGTCTAGGTTCTGGTTACATGTCACAGAACAATCCTGGCGGATATGCTACGTCAACCACGGGCCTTCAAGCGCAACCTTTGAATGCCCCCCTTCAACTTGATGGAGGAACCAGCAGAAACCAACTATCCCTGACGGAACACCAATCAAGTACTGTAGGTCATCAGTACACGGCTGTGGGCCATTCTAGACTTGCCACTCCCTCTACCACATTGATGCCTTCAACAAGCGATGACTGGCCGTCTCTGCACTCACACAGCACAACCACCTTTCACTCACTAACAGCACGTCCATCGACTGGTCTACCTTCCAGCCGCGCAGGACTGACGACTTCCGATACCCTTCCGGGAGACGGCCAAGATAGCATTCTGCAAATGCTACCACCGAGACGGGAGTTACCGTTCAAGAAGCACCAATCCGCAGGGAGGCCCAGCTCCTCGGTGTTAGGTAACGCATCATCAATTAGCACCAATCCAGTCGTTCAGAGCACCTCCCGCCCTGCGTCGGCCTTGAGTCTACCGCCGTTGCCGAAGCCGCGTTCTCTCGTCCCGAATGCTAAGAATGCTAGTACTATCGAGTCAATTGATAACACCGAAAGCCCCCAGGCTCCGGCCTCCGTGACAACAAACGCCAGGAGGTCCACCCGTAGGCAAGCCTTGCAAACCACCAAAGCCAACACCAAGCCGCCAAACGTAGAACGCCCATCAACCGCGGAAACACCAAACAGCGCCAACCTCCTCCCTTCAGAGACAGTACACAAGTTAAGCCAGATGGGCAGTCTCTTCGACCCGACAACCAACCTCGCTCAACTGGCTGAAGAGACCGAGAACCTAGGCGAGTACGCGGCTCAATCCGAGGAGGAGCGGGCTGCTGCTCTGGAAGACCTGATCTGTCGGCATCTGGACGATGACAACTTCTTGAAGTTGGTGGAGGATGTTGAGGGGTGCTGGCAGAGGATTGGATTGGGCTTTTAGAGTGGCTTTGGAGCGGGAGTGTGAGGACAGGGGAAACATGTGGTGGCTACGGTTTCATTCGAGGTGAATGTTGCTGCATTTGTTTGCTACTACGAAATGTGCTATGGAACTCTACCTTGGCGTAAAGGAAGTGGTTACGAGTACGGAACTCTAGGTAGCCAATGCTTCGGCCTGTAGGTTGCGAAAATTGATGGCATCACGCACTGAATGTTAGCTGTTGCTCAGACAAAAGCCCCTGATGCTAATACGTAGGGATGGACATGTGGAAAATCCTCATTTTGTTGAAATGCGTCTTGGATCTGTTGAGTTTCCAGTGGGCGATACGAGAATCCACTCAACGGTCTTGGCGTTATGGTCCACCAAGTCGCTTTTCTGCCTCGGCCAGCCACGCTTGGACCATCGTCACAGCAAGACTTCAAGTCAAGGACCAAACAACTAACGTTGTTTCAGCAGCAGGGCAGATATATGCAAGAGCGCTTCGAAATAACACCAGAAAAGTAAAACTCCATTCCAACTCTATATGGACACTTTGCTACCCACCCGTATATGCGCATCCCAGACCATGTAGGTAGGGTTTAGGATCAAATCGGCCGTTACGACATGAAGTCCGCAATGTACGTGGACTGTTCCCATACCTCATGATCCCAATCCTGGGTTTCCTGCAAACAGGTACTATGTAAAAGATCGAATATGAACACGCGAAATGTATAAAGAGTCATGAACATCGTGAATGCTGCACATCTACACGCCCTCCCGAGTCCTCATGCTGTTTTTGACACCTCACAGAACGCTCAGGGCCTTGTGCCCTGCCGCCATTGTCAGCTCATCCAGAACTGGCCTGTCATGTACGGATCTGAAAGGCCAGTATCTTGCATGACGGTATTGTCCATGGGTGTAAAGTCCAGAAGGTTGATGCCCTCGGTATTATAATCCCGCATCCACATTGCGTTGCCCTCATCCGAATTGACGGGGATCATGATGGCTTGTTGCTCAGTCTCGGTCGCCATGGGCATGGTGTCCGACTGCATGCTGGCGTGGCGAGGAGCAGGCGAGATATTGTAGATTGGGTCCGCAGTCATTGACTTGAGGTAATCGACATTCCCATTCATGTTGGTGGCTGGGATGACAGGTGGGTCTGCAGAGGGTACAGGATAGAAGGAGCCGGAGCTGAGGCGGTTTGGGTTGCCACTTCCAAGGTCCCAGCCAGTCGTATCGATGGTTTGCAGTGCGAAGTTAAAGGCGGTATTGACATCCTCAGGAGCAGGTGGTTCGTCTATTTCCGAGATGGCTCCGGAAGAGGACGCGGTCAGACCAGGCTGCGCGGCGGGGTTAAAGTCATTATAGGAAGGTGGCTGGGGCACCAAGGACGAGCCGCTGTTCAGGGGCAGATCCCAAGTTGTCCAGGGTACCTCAGGCGCATTCAGATCCGCAGAAAGGACGAACTGGTCGGTGTCCGGAGACGGCATTATCTTTTCTGCTCCGAACAAAGAGTTGTCCATGGTGTACACAGATCCGCCAAGGAATGAGGACGTGTTGTAGTCAGTTTCCAAAGGGGCCAAGTGTTCATCGCCTCCACTAAAGGAAAAGGGGTTGAAGGGCATTGACTGCATCGCTGCGGACATGTATTCACTGTCCTGATCTGATTCAAGGGAGTTGGAGGACTGTGTGGAGCCTCTCTGCAGAAGTTCCGGGCGCCTGGGCAGGGACGAGATTGACTCCGAAGATTGCATCGCTTCGAGGTTGACAGCCAGGTTCGCCGGGTCAAAAAGCCCGTGCACCTTGACAGGACCGGATTTGGGAGAATTGTGCTCTGACTTGATCAAGCGGGCCTCCTGTTGAGCGCTTTCGATGGACTCTCGGAGCTGCTTGCAAGCAGCCTCTGATTCTCTGTCCGCATTAAGTGGTAGATGGTCGACAGAGCGCTGCGTGCGTGAGCCGTGAATGGTGTGAGACCTCGGTATCTTGTAAGGAGCTCCGCCCTCATGCGCAGACATATTGTTCCTGTGGCATGGTTTGTGGTGTCCATTGGTGAAGACGGTCAGGGTGCTCTCCGACCGTGTGGAAATGAGCTGAGGCTTCTTGATAGGAGCGGGCACACTCTTGGCAGGGATGATGTCCGGGAAAGCGTCAATGGGCTCCTTTTTCAGGGCGCAAGAGCATTTGGCGCCATGCGTGCAACAACAGGTATGTGCAGCTGAACAGAATCAGTATATCATGAGGGGACGATGGGCGCTGGCCTATATGAGCGTACCGTTGCCGTCTGCAGTTTCTACACCCCCCACATGTGGACATTTATCCTTCCCATGCGGTTTCTCTCCGCAGTCACATTTGACATGGGCAGACCTCGATTTCCTCAGGCCACGACAATGTTGGCATTGGGTCACGGGCCGACCCTTCTTGTTGATGTGCTTTAGCTCGCGGTCTATGGTAGCTATTAGCACCGCTCAGTGTTCTGAGGCGGACTGTTCTAGCCCGTCAATAGGATCAAGTGATCGCCATACCAGCATGTTGACAGGTGCTAACGCGATGCCCTCTTATGCATGCATCACAAGCGTACTTTTCGCCACTAATGATCATCTCCGCCTAGGGTTTGCTGAGGTCGGCTGCTGTCCCGATCTCGACTAGATATTTCAATGGAAGTTTTCGAATTTGTACTGCGAAATAGGCCAATAATGCTGCCACAGCCTGACAGCGGAGTCGATGAGTCGAGTCGTTGGCGTGGAGAGGTGAAAATGTTTGCGGTAGGATAGAGCGTAATCGAAGAACAACAACAGGGTATATCGTTCGTTAAAGCATCGGACACCGTTGCACCTTTTTGAAATCGTGTGGTATTTGCTCTTCCGTATGGTAAAATCCAAATCCTTGCTGTCCTGAGGCTGAGACCGAACGCCGTAAAACTGTATTGCGAGCCGATGAGGTAGAATCCTGACGTCTGAGAGCGGAGAGGCGTAGAGTGGGAGTATAATGACGAGCCGTGCACCAGAAGGCGCTGGCCGTATGCGCGTTACACCGTCACCGTTTTGGCGAACAAAATAGCAAGATTCGTTGAGCTTCTCTGCTTGACTCGGGTGGAAGAGGAGAAGAAGAAGAGGAAGAGAGGAGGAGAGGGAGAGGTGATGAAGGGAAGGGCAAGAAGAAGAGAGGCTGGGTGAGTGGGCAGCGGAGCGAGCGAGCGAGCGAGCCAGGACCACTTGGGACAAAGCGAGCGTCTGCTCCAACAAGCAATTCTGGTACTTTGTCACCGTTGGTTAGCGTGCGTACAGGTACTCTGAGCTCTGCGAACTCGCACAATGTTACAGCTATTTCGTACACTACTTTAATACGAACTGGAATATATTCTGCGTTTTACTCGTCCAACAGCAGCAGCATCACCACGGCTGCACGACTTTAATGGCATAGCGTTTCCCCCAATGGCTCCGGAGCTTGGCACAACCAGAGATGACCTGATGACAGTGCCTTGAATACTGGTCTCGCTGAAGGAGTTTGAGGAGTAGATAGTCGTCTCTGCCAGCCTGGTACGCTATGTGGGAGCAGCATCCTGAAGCTTACTAAACGCTTTCTTGTGGAGGCGGTTTGACTGTATCTGCGACCTTCTGGCAGGATGAAAAGCTCACCCAGCTCGTCAGAAGCATTAGCTCTTACCTTACTCAGTCGCCGTGCATCCTCCAGGGCGCGTGAAGGATTGAACCACAGCGTTGCAATCTCGAAGGAGGTAGCCTGTACCCTGGTGCATTTCCTATAGCTAGGTTTAAGCTCTATTCAGAAGTAAATTCAGACTGGCCGCGCCGTTGAATATAGTGGCTGTCAACATGAAGATCATCCGTTCAGCCTGAAGAGTTCAGCACTTGGGAGGTGACTCGCTTCCTACTGTGGGCGTCAAGTGTAGGCGCGCAAGACTTGTAACGGGGCACAGCAAGGCGTTGTGTCGCCTTGGCCAGCAACCAATCCAACTTGCCCCAGGCCCGCGTTTCGCCGCAAGTCGCGCCTGTCCTCTTGTGGATCCATCACCATGACTTGCATTGGGCGTTTCGTCGGCTGCCCGCACTGGTCACCACATTGGTTGTGGTCAGCTTGCTGTAAGCATGGCTAAGCCGAATCTGGAGACTGCATGGGGGTGGAAGTGTCTACTAACTAACAGGAACAGCGAAAAATTGATGCAGGCCGACGACCTAAAATAACCAACGTAGTGAAGAATCCAAAGGACAAAATCTTAGCAGGGGTTTTGAAAAGCTTGGCGCTTCGGAAGCACAAACACAAGATCTACGGCCGGACATGATCGACCTTACCTTAATTTGATACAAGGGTTCAACTTCATCTACGGGGAAAGCATTTGACGCTAGTATATGGAGACGCACATATCTTCGCACTGACGGAAAAGAATCATCCGTCAGAAGTCACCGGAGGTCAGAACCTTGAGAAGGATGAGCTTCCCTCGCTCATGTGACGTTTGTTCCTCTGAGTCGAGCTGTCTCTGATAGGCACGGATGAGGCTTCCCCGCCAGCGGACCGCGGCGGGAACAAACGTGAGTAAATCGAACGATGGCTAGCAGAGGCTGAGCTGAGATGTTGTTTGCAGTCGCACTCCCTTCTCTCCACTCTGCCTTGGTAGGTTCACATACATTGACTTCCCAGATGGGTTGGCCCAGACTGGTAAATGAGGAGGATGGCCGGATCAAGACTTGACCGGCCCGTCCATGCGAGACTTGGTACTTCATCCCTCGCACCTTAATCCTCCACTCCACACTGCTAGGGCAAGCCACCGTCAACATGCAACAACTAGGGAAGTCTCTGCACGTCGCGAAGTAGCTGTAGCAGAAACAAGTAAGCTCACGGTGAGTTCCAACATGTTCCTTGATCGTTTCCTTGTCCAGCTTTATCCGCTAGGCTCGGCGCGGGCAACCGTCGGCGTCCATCGTACGGATCCTGCATAAGGTATCCGCTAGTCCGCGCGTTCATTCAGTCATTTGGTCTTGATGTTTTTTTTGTGCCTATTTCGACCAAGAGGATCTTACATCTGCAACATATAAGACTGGTACGAAGAGCGACTGCAATCTCAATATACGCAAGGCTGTCTCCTGGACTGGGCAAACCGTCTGTGCCACGCGATGGCTGAAGTATTGGAGACAAGGGTAGGCGCTTCTCTGAGCCCATACGATATCTACGAGTACTTCCACCCTCATGTTTGGAAAACGGCTTTCAGCCCACGCCTCACCGTGGTCCATGGTCCTGCTTGTTGATGGAGAGCAACACTATGTTCGCTGTAAGGTTCTTCGAAGTCGTACTATCAGGTGGGATCTCTCGTAGCAACGCCATATCGAAGGGATGCTCATGTTTTTATTTCGGTCCCGCATCGTTGCAAGTTTGACCTGCGTTTAAGCGTACGGCAAACACAGTGCAGCAAGAGTGATTTTATGCGCTGCCGTAGTCGCTAAAGAAGAAGGGTCGAGATATACACATGCACGAACATTTGGAGGGCATGTTCGGATTCCATACACCCGTATGTTGAAGATGAGAGGTTTCTACATCGGTTATCGTTCCATACCGTAAGCGAGTCCACTAAGCGCACGGTCCCCGCAAAGCCAACCTCAATAAAAAGCAGCAACGTTCCTCCGGCTTCCGTCTCTTTCTCGGTCTCGCTGTTTTTCCTTCCTCTCCGGCCTCTCTCAGCACCCAGACAGGCCATCAACGTCCCGGTTCGGCTTCACGTATTTCCATCGATCTTCATTGAAAAAGGAGTCTTGTCAAAAATCACCTGACATTGCAGGTTTCAGGAGGCTGCGACGCGTCCGTCACTTACAAATTGCGTAGCACTCTGCGATTGCCTCTATTTGCTCGTTGCCTGCATATGTTCGAAGAGCTATAACTCGACTCTTCATTTACTAACCTGAAAAATTAGTTGCACAAGAGTATCGACTTGATCGAGCAAGAACCGGACTTGGACTTCCTGTTTAAGATCTCATCTCATGGCCAGTGTCCATCAACCCTACCCTGACCCGGAGGCGACAGAGGTTCACAGCGGTGGACTGTATGTGCAAGCGCGTCATGAGGACGTGCCTGATCATCAGCTTCAGCAAGAAGCGAATCTTGCAGAGAGCATATCAAGGTCACTGGCGGGAAGTCGCGCAGACTATCACAATGAGGCTGCCTACAGGGCAGAACACGCCATTCAGCAGCTAGAGCACTCTGAGAACGCAACACCTGAACATGCAATTGCCCAAAGTGCCATGGACATGAACAACCAAGCGAGCCTCAACAACCGAAGCCTCTCGCAGGACCAAAGTATGCATGAGCAGCGTGCCAACGAACATATTGATCACCAGATCGATCAGGCAATTGGGCAACGGATCGATTTCCGGATGAGTGGTCCGATCAGTCAACAAATGGAGCAGCGTATCAGCCAACAATTGCCACACTCCACCCCTGGCGAGGAGCAAGCCGAGACGCCCGATCGAAGACGGTCCAAGGTGTCGCAAGCCTGCGATAACTGTCGCAAGAAGAAAGTAAAATGCACTGGAGATCCCAACAATCCCGATGTGCCATGTGCGCAGTGTCTCAAGGTTGCGGCACAGAAGCTGGCTGCCCAAGGTCTGCCAGCCACGGCCGCCAACGTTGGGTGCACATTCAGCCGGCAACCACTCAAACGTGGACCCTGCAAGGGATACATCAAGGATCTCGCAGACCGTGTTATCTCACTCGAGCACCAATTTGGCCGTTCGCCACATGAGGAGGATGTCATGATGACGCCAATCTCAAACCCTAGGAAAAGGACGCATTCGGAGGTTGTAGGTGATGGCTACTCTCCCGAGCAAGGACGGTCGGGCTTGCCGAGCTGGTCGTTCCAACCTTCATCGACTCCCGGTCAGCACCAAGGCTTTCAGAACTTCGTCCCGCAATTCTCACCCCCTGCAGAACAGATGTCTTGGCAGCAAGAGACGCAAGAACATCGTAGACGCGACCCTGTCCTGTACCAACCGCAAGACGAGGTGTGGCAGTGGGACGAGGAGGCCGTAACTGAATTCTACAAATCCATCCAGCACACGTTCCCTGTTTTACAGTGGCATAAAGCTGAAGTCCATTCTCACGCTCAGCGTTGCCCATCACCATCCGCGCGGGAAGCATTTTTCATTGCTTTGGATTTGGCCGTTCGATCATATGCTCCAAGTGCAATGGCCCCGTTGCATCAGACGAACCATGAAGAGAACGAAAAGAAGGTCTTGGGTTTGCTACGATCAGCACAGTCAGAAGGTACCGGACAGGCGCTACCGGTGTTGCTGTTGTCGCTTCAGACGAATTTGCTCATGGCAATAGCTTGTGATAACATGATATCCACGACGATGAAGCTGGAAAACTTGTTTATCAAAGCGGACTGGATTGGAAGAGCGCTCTACCTGGCCGACATCATAAGGTTACATCCCAGGAGTCGTAGCGAAGAACAACACATGAGCAAAAACGAAGAGATGCTTGCTCGCCAGCTGTGGTGGGTTCTGTACACCTTGGACAGATGGCACTCGGTCAGTACTGGTGCCAAGCCGCGCCTTGAGGAAGTGAACAACATCGATCTCGACGATAAACGCGCTTTGGGAGGTCATGCGTATCAGGTAGTTCGACTGACCCAGATCCTGTCGCGCATGAACAATGCTCTACGGTCCTACGACCTTGATGATCCACAGAAAGCAACAATAGTTCAAGATTTCTCTACAGCCGATCTAGAGCACCAGGCTGACATCATTACGTCAATTCCTGCGCTTCGCCCTGTGCATTGTTTCCTGCGCTTATTTATCACACGCTTGTATCCAACTCCAAACCCCCAGGATGTGGCGACGGCTGCTGAAATGCAGATCAATCTACTGGCTTCCTCGGACTTTCCTGTGTCTCCCTTCAACTACCATTTGGTAGGTTTGTCGTTACTGACACTATTTGAACTCGGTTCAAACTCAGATTACCGGGACATCGCTGTAAAGAGTCTTGCCACTCTGCAACATGCACTCAACACTGGCAGCGGATGTGGCATCCGCAGTGACAACAATGGCTGGGATGCAGCGCTGAGAGAGGTTCTTGCGCAATGGAAGCCAACCCACGGAATGAGCTCAAACAACGACTTACCAACCAATGGCGTCGCCGTTGCAGTTATGCAAGCGTCCGGTGAGAACCGTCTCAGTGCAACCGCGTCACAAAGCTTGGAACATCTCGCTGAAGCGGCAGTTGGTGAACGTAACTCTTCTCCCTCTGCCATGCTCATAGACACCAAGCCACCAGTGGCAACAATGCTCGAGGAACCAGTCAGCGAGCTGAGCGCACCGCAGCCTGACCGAACGGCAGGGCAAATACCAGAGCCGCAGCTGCAATCTAACCATCTTGCCGGTCAACCCCCACCGCCATCCCACCCTGCCAATCATTCGCCGGGCTTCACCACCCTCAACATGAGTAGTGCTCCAACGGCATCTCCCGCTCTTGGCCAAGAGGCCCAGCTGATGTTCACGTCACTTCGCGCTCTCCGAAGAGGGTACCTCATGTTTCTGATTGATATGCTACCTCTCTCTGGTAATGCTAGTCCAGTAGAACGGGAAGTTGCTGGTCAAAATGCCACTAACGGAAACGATACGGGCGTAGCTGGAGGTGCGAGGCAAACTGAAGGTAGCGCTTAGTGGGCGCGCTTCGTAGGAGTCTCGGAGCCATATACGGCACGAACGTGGAGTGGGCATAGCAAGGGACCGGCTGAGTGGATTGAACTTGCAGGTTCGTGATGAGGGCGTTTGTGGTTAAAGGGCAGATCTGTATCCCGAGGAACGGGAAGAGCAGAGTCAAGGAGTTTGGGAATGCACGTTAGGATCAGGTCGATATCTTCGAGAACGTGCGGCCATGAAGATTGTACCCCGGCGTATGGGAACATTCATGTCCAAACTAATGGTCTTGCTTACTTCACCTGGTTGACTGTCGAGTGTCTTGGTTATACTCTTGGGTTACTAGTCATTGTCTTGATTAGACTCCCCTGAATCACTTGAAGTCCTCTTGTACATTGACCCTTAGTATCCTTAAAAGCTTAAGTGCCGTTGACCATGGTGTTTGAGCTCCTTGGGTGTTGACCTCCTTCAAGGCCGTCCTAGCTCACTCTGCATAAGCTCTTCTTGGACTACGACCGCTGTTTCGATCAACCCATAGGCCGCAAACTTGTAAAACCCTGCCCGAAGGAGCCTCACATTGCTGTTGAGCTTCTGTAGTGTGACTTTACAGCTATGTAGATCCGCATTGAGTCACTAAACAACATTCGTTGACACAGGGTCTAACAACCTAAAAAAAAAAAGGAACACAGTTCCCAAGTGAAGCATATCTCCAAACATTCCCTTACCAAAACCCAGGCCATCCAACGCCCAGAAAAAACGATGGCAACCCCCAAACCCTCCCCTCGAAGCTGGTCCCGCTCCCTCGGCCAAACCTCCTTCATCATCTCTACCGACCCCTCCCGCCTCTCCAAACACTTCATCAACTCCGCCTTCGCCAAGCCAGCCATGTACTGGGCCTCCCCGCTCAAGGCACCGGAGCTCGACACCATCATCTCCAACTCCTGCATCCTAGGCCTGTACGCCATCGTCCCTTCGACTATCCCTGCAGCGGGCCAGGCGGATGATGTCTCTCGCGCGGGTCACGTGGAGCAAATTGGTATGGCGAGGATCATCACGGATTATGTTACTTTTGGATACCTGACGGATGTGTTTGTGGCGGAGGAGTGGCGCGGGAAGGGGTTGGCCAAGTGGTTGATCAAGTGCTGCCGAGAGGTGTTGGAGGGTATGCCGATGCTGAGGGGGTACACGCTTGTTGCGGGGAATGTGGAGCAGGGGATTCCGTTTTATCGGAGGGAGTTGGGGATGGAGCCTTTTGAGCAGGGGAAGGATGGGCAGACGATTATGCATCGGAGGGGGGAGCAGTTTAAGGTTCAAGGGGAGGATGAGCATTGATTGAGTAAGCTACTTCTACAGGTGGGTATATAATGCTATAGACTAGACACAATGTCGCCGTAGAGACACAACAGTAGCAACAAAGAGCCAAAGCGAACACATCTAGCTCTGAAGAGGACATACAGGACTCATATAGATTCACAGCGAACCCAACTTTCAATGGCTCGACCCAAGAGCAAATCTTTTGTTTCTTTTGATGAGGCCATTCAACTTCTTCTCCATGACCTCACACTCTTTCTTACTTGCTAAGAGTGCTTGTTCCGCCTCTTCAACAGTCATCATCGGGATACCGTCAAGCGTCATCTGCCCGCCCCGTGGAGGCTGTCCCGTTACCGCCGACGCCGCCTGCTGAGCCAAGATTTGCGTCTCTGTAAGACCAAACAGATTCTCGCCTGTGCTATGGAAGCGATAGGTTGACTTTGATGCTGCGGTAGAAGACGGCGCTTTCTCGTTCCGCGGCGTTGGCAGCATGGGTAGGACGTATTGATTGAGGTAGTTGAAGGCTTCTTCCATTTGTGCCTTTTGCGACTTGGGCTGAGCTCCATCGGCTGCACCAAGGACGACTGGTAACAGTTGCTCAATGCCTTTGCCACGGTTAGGGACAAACCTGGCGGGGCTTGTGTTGCCCATAACCCGCTTCTCGAGCTCCAGGAAATAGTCTTCTTGCTCTTTTGTCAGGCCTCGCACATAGGAGCCACTGGGTGTGATCATCTGCCGTGAGACTTGGCGTCCGTCTTCACCACCTTTACGGATCTCCTTCTTCTGCGCCAGTTTGTCCAGCTCGGATTGTGTGAAACTAGGCCTCGCATCCTTCCTATTGAGATCTTGGGCGGCAATATCATGTTTATTATGAACGCCAGTGATGGGCTTGAAGAACTCTAGAGCAGCGGAGATCAGCTCCCCTGTAGCTTTTAACTGCTCTAGCACAGCAGCCGGAGTGAGTTCAGGCTCGGGTGTGGGAGACGAAGGAGCAGGGCTTGCTGGTGCTTCCCGCTTTGGTGTCTCTACTGGCACTGGTGTCTCTTTAGGCTTGGTTGACTCTGAAACCTCCGTGCTTTTCGGGCCGGGGGAGCTTGCTCTACTGATCGGGGCACTGCCAAGCGCAGTCGCCGTAGTAGGCTTATCTTTCTTAGCCTTCTTCTTCCTGCCCATAATGGGAGCTTGGACGACTTCGGCGACTACGGGTTTCGGAGGCTCTTCGGTTACCTTGCTCCGCTCTTGACGTTCTTTCTTCTGCTGACTCTTTGTCTTGATTCTTACGGGTGCGGACCCTATTCTGGAAGTTGGGGGCGGGGAGTTGGCCCGCGAGATTGAAGTCGAAGTTAGTGAAACGTTATCAGACACATGTTCACTAGCGGGGGTTCCGGGTCTGATCGATATGGAGGCAATACTGGGCTGGCGAGAGGACACAGCGCTTCTGGCAGGCGGCTGACTGGCGTCCAGTACTGGTGCTATGGTTGCAGGGACAGTTGGTGGCGTCTCTGACTTTGGCGTATCAACTATGCGAAGCACACCGGCCGTTCGTTTCATGGGTGACTCTACGACTGCGATAGCAGCAGGTGTTGTTGCACGTGGTGCAGCTGTGGAAGCAATGGACCCTGCCCTACTCGTCTTGACTGGAGTTTCAGCTCTGGCAGACGGCGGTACTGCTGTGGCTGTGAATGCTTCTTTGGTGAGAAGGGCTGTCGCTGCCGAGATATCCAATTTACCAGGCGGTTGCCGCTTGGCGCGCTCAGGGGATGACTTTGGGATGTTGGATTCCGAGGCTGAATTCTTCTCCGGTTCCACCGTGAACGCTTCCTTCACCTTTTGCGCTTCATCCTTCGGCTCTGTCTTGAGCTCCTCTTTGCGCATTTCGGAAAGATTGCTTTCTTTCTTCTTCATGACCTGGAAGTCGCCACTGTCCTTCGCCGCAGCTTTCAAAGTGGACGCCTGAGCATCCAGAGCAGCGGGCTTATTCTTTTCATCAGCTTGTCGCTGAGCGGCCGGCTTCACCTCTACAGGTATAGGGCTTTCTGAAGGCTCAGTCCGATTTGTAGAGTCCGCATTTGGTGTCGTTGGGGCGGTAGCTCCGACCTTCTTATCCTTCTTTGGAGAAGTGTCCGCTTTGCGAGGGGTAGTAGCTAAGACTGGTACGGCTGGCGTGACCGCAGAAGCGGTTCTGACGGACGACGACAGTGACGAAGGCCGTGGTGGCATCTCCTTGGCGCTTTGAACAGCTGGATTGGCGGTTCCCTCGAATCCAGGTGGTATCGACGGAGTAGAGCGTCGACTATCATTTGGTCCGTATGTAGAAACAGATGGAGGTCGTGAGTCCACGATAGCTTCGCCCACCAGATCATCCACCGCTTTGGAAGCTTGAGCCAAAGGTGGGAACTCCCGGTCCACTAGATATTCGGAGTTAGCATAACAACGGACCAAGTAGTGTATACGTTGCCCGTGGGCTAAGGGAAGCGAGGCGGATATTTCAGGGCAGACATCTCTAACTGGCCGGTGATCTCGTTGGTGTTACTGGGAATGATCAAGAACAGGGCGTGCTTGCTGCGAGGTTACGATCACACAAAAGTCTGTTGTCACTGTCCTCGTCATGGCCGTTACAATAGGAAAGCAGTACATGTATTGTGGAGGACAGACGAAGCTGTCAAGGAGGTCCAAGTGAAGGAAGGATGGAGAGGGTACGTACATGATGATGATGGCCATGACGAAGACGGGGACAAGCGACCTGATGCGTAACGTAAACCTGCGCAAGCCCTATTTGTGAAAAAAAGAAAAGGAATTAAAACAGGTTGGAAGCCTCCAGATCCATGAAGGCAGCTACCGCCGATACAAAACGCCAAAGGCGGCTCCCATGCTGATTTCTTGGGGTGCTCACCAATGCTTGCTAAATCATCCACCCCAACACCGGCTCTTTAATCTAAGACAGGAGAGGAAAGGTCATGGCCATCACGTGTGTATGAAGACCCAAGAAAAGGAAAGAGAAGATTACCACCGTCCGAGACCACCACCATACATCATAGAGTTGAACCCACCTTGACCCTGACTGCTATACATTCCCTGCCCCGCCGACGCGCCACCTTGGTGTAATCTCGAGTGCAAGATGCTCGGGTCCGCAACATCCACTACGCCACCTCCCCCAGAGGAGGAAGTATTAGCATGTCTGTGCTTCTTCCCCTTCTTCTTCTGCTTCTGCGGGACAGAATCTTGAAATGCACCGGGTTGAGATCCATAAGGGAAGCTAAGAACGCCAGGGGCAGGGGTCTGAGAAGAGGTCGGAGGGTACTGGTTGAGAAAAGAAGGAAACAACTCACGCTTCGCAGCATCAGTCATCTGGGCCCCACCTGAACCTCCATTACGACTTCGCAGCATTTCCCGCAGCATCTCATCGTTACTGCTCCTGCCAGTAACATTCGCCCCGTATCCAAGGCCACTCGTTGCAAATCCATGCCCTTGAGCAAACATTCCACCACCGCTAACCGGAGGCGTTCCTGTCGTCTTCAATCCAGGTGGCGGTCCTTGAGCTGCACCCATATAGAACTGGTTGCCTAGGTGCTGGGGTTGCGACAGCGAATTGAATTGTGCTCCACTAGCTGGAGGCATCATCGACGATTGCTGATTCATAAGCTTCGCATTAGCCACAGGCTTAACCGAGGCTGACGCTGACGCAGAGTCGTTCGCAAAGGAGAATCGAGACTGATTTCGTGCATGGCCGGAGCCATTGCCGCCTTGCTGGCCAGGCATAGAGAACGCGTTGATTGGTTGCCCCTGACCCGCATGGAAAGCATTCAGGAGGTTCGATGCCTGAGCGTTAGACGCTTTGAACTGTTGAAGGAGGAACTGCTGCTGGTGTTGCTGAGGGGTGATGGTGCGGCCGTTGATGTTGAGATTTAACATATCATTGACGGGGGAAAAGCTTTTCCCCATCCCTAATGTAGAGCCTAAGGCTTGTTGCGAAGGTGGTCGAATGGCTGTGTGTTGACCTGGACCCGGGTTACGGGGCTCTTCAGGTTCACCACCAAGTTGTAGACTTCCGCCTTCCGTGGTTTCTTCCTGTTCCGAGTTTGACACCACCTGCGCGGCCGCATCTCGATCTGCTGCCGCGCGCGCAGCAACAGCAGCAGCAGCTTCACGCTGTTTTGCACGCTCCTGCTCTTCATGTTCTTTTCGTATTCTTCTCTTCATGCCTCCATGTGGATCAAACAGCAGCGGGTGCTTCAATATATTTTCCAGATCCTCTGGCGAAATACCTGACGTCGAAAACGAGAATTTGAGATCCGATTTCGCTAAAGTCCTAAAGACCTCCTCTAACGGCAGCATCTGTTTGACTGACTGTTTCGTGGATTTTGCTGGCTGAGACTTGGCCTCTTCGTTGGCCGGTATCTGCTTTGTACTTGAAGACCTTGCCTCCTCCTTTGGCTTTTCCTGAACGATCCTTCGCGGCTCGGCTGCCGTTACCGCCGGTGTTGAGGCTGCGGTGCTTGGACTAGCTGTGGATGCGCTTGGAGCACGGCTACCCCTTCGGACCGCTGGTGGCACAGATTTGCTGGCCCAGCTCGCAGTAGTAGGAAGCGCGGGCCTATCACCTTCCGTAGGGCTAGACGCGGACTCCGTAAGTGTGGGTTGCACTGCAGCAGCGACAGGTTGGAGAGCTTGTTGCGGCGGAGGTTGAGGCTGCGGCGGTCGCGATGATGAAGCGGAGGCGATCGGTTGTTGGGTGGAGATGGCGCTCATCGAGGACAAGTCTTGACGGGTAAAACTTTCATTCTCCTCTCCAGGCTCATGCAGGAACATGCAATTCCGATTCTTGCACTCCTCATTTCGTAGGTATGCGGAGCAGTACTTGGTCGTTCCATACTGCGCCCGAAGAACCCGATCTCCATTCTGCGACCCATCTACTGCCGCTATACATTTGGCGGCATCCTCTTTGTTGGCGAACGTGACATAGACACCGACGGATTGCTGTCCATGAGAGTTGTCCTTCGCTTTGCTGACGACTATCTTCACAATCTTTCCGTATTGGCCGAAGTACTGGTCGCCTCGAAGAGTTTGCAGTAGCTGATCCTCCCTGATGTTGGGACTGAGACCTGTCACGTAAACGAGGTTCTTCTGTACCACTCGTAATCCGGCAAGGTGCTTTTTGCTAAGAGTATCTGCTTCTCGCTTTTGGGCTTCTTTACGGCGGGCATCGGCGCTCTTTTTAGCTTTTTGCGCCAGATCGGCTTTGTAGCTTGCCATCCTACGTCCATGTAAGCGATGATGTCTCGGTCGTCAGAGGTGGGACGGGCCAGGTACGTACTCTTCGGGACTAATAACCTTCCATTCGATATTCTTATCATCGTACGGCCTTCGACATGCTGGACACAGACCATTCATAGTAGTCTTGATGTTGTTATAGCAAAACTGGCATATCTATCAAAGGACGATTAGCACCATCTCCCCCATTATCGGAGCCCAACTTGAGGCGTTCGGTGTCCAGTATCAAACGTAGTGCGTACCTGGTAGCCACACGGACAAGGTCGGAAGTTCCGGTCCGAGAGGTCGAACTCCTCGACGCAGAGAGGGCATGTCTCCTCCTCTTCATCATCGATGTATTGATCTATCTGCGATCGTGACATTGTGGGGTGTGGACGTGCTGGATTAATTAGATGGCGCGGAGGTGGGTTTTGGACAGGCGAGGGAGCGTCCAAGAGAAGTCGATCCAGGGTACAAGTACAAGCAAGACAAGGAGTTACGACTCCTGATAAGAAAGCCCCAGAACTGAAGTAACGCCGACCGTGGAATACTTTGCGGGTATGCAAATAACTGGCTGGAAGAAACTGGAAGCAAAGTTGAGGTGAAAGTACGGGAGAGAGTCGCGAAGACAACCTTGAACGAAGGACAGAGAAGGTTGCACTTGTTCAGCCGAGCTAGTTGCGGCGCTAGGCTTCTTCGGGACGACTACGTCTTCGACCGCCTCTGTACGAACAACGACAGCGAGCACATAGCTTGAGGTGCTGCCGACCGTCTAACACCATCTCCACCAACACACAATGGCCTTAAGGACAGCTACCTCTCGCTCCCTTGGACGAGCTCTGCGATCCGCAGCTCCTGTTAGTGCTCAATCGACAGTGGTCAAGGCCTTTAGCACGTCGACATTGCGCGCCAAGGAGCTTGCCTCTGATGTTTCCGACCTCCCAAACATGAGGGTATATCACTGTTAAGATACATATGGCCAGGCGCAATGCTGACGCTGGGGCAGCACGCTCAAAGGGGTGCACAGGGAATCAAGCATGTCCCAATTGTCAACCCTGCGGACAAATATGCGGATAAATCCGAAGCGCTGCACGCCTACGGACAGTATCTCCTATCGTGTCTACCGAAATACATTCAGCAGTGAGGAGTATCTAAATATGTGGCAGGAACTATGCTGAAATATTTGCAGGTTTACGGTCTGGAAAGACGAGCTCGCAATCTACATCCCTCCGGCAGGAGTCATACCCGTCTTTACTTTCCTCAAATACCATACAGCTGCCGAGTTCACAATGGTCGCCGATATAACATGTGCGGATTATCCCACCAAGGACCAACGTTTCGAGATTATCTACAATCTTCTCAGTGTCCGACACAATTCAAGGATAAGGGTGAAGACATATGCGGACGAAGCAACACCGATCCCGAGTATAACTAGCCTTTACGACGGAGCGAACTGGTATGAACGAGAAGTGTACGACTTGTTCGGAGTCTTCTTCATCAACCATCCGGATCTGAGGCGAATCATGACGGACTACGGTTTTGACGGACACCCGCTCAGGAAGGACTTTCCCATGACTGGGTACACTGAGATTCGCTACGATGAGGAAAAGAAGAGGATTGTGGTAGAACCGTTGGAGATGACGCAGGCCTTCAGGAACTTTGAAGGTGGGAGTTCCGTATGGGAGCAGACCGGTCCTGGTATCGACAGGAAGCCTGATACTGTGAGTGCATTGTACATCACCGCCAAACACACCGGCACTAATGATTCGAATAGTTCAAGCTGCCAACGCCAAAGCCAGAGCCGAAGAAGGAGGAAGAGAAGAAGAAATGATCTACACTGTTCCGTGGCGTACCTGTACATATGTCCTTGTTTCACTGTAGAGTACGGAGAAGGCGCACCGTTTCAATGCAGACGGCTGAGCAGCCCATTGCACTATCACTTTCCAAGGCATTGCTCTGAGCAGCATGGCAATACTTCGGAGTGCATCCTTGAATTCTAGCAGTAGAGGGCCGAAGATCTCCCGATACCCAGGCAAGAATGGCTTGGAGGGCCGAAATAACCTGTACCCCAGACGCCAAGAGTATACGAGCTTTATTCGTTCTGTAACTTGCGTCCTTTCGGACACCGAAACCATTAGATGCCGTATTTGGTGCATGCTGAACGAGCTCTATTAGAAATCAAAATCGTGTATAAAATCGAGTGGTAAGGTTGCTAAGTCCGCATCAAGAATATCCATCTCTACTTCTGCAAAAGCTACAGTACAACCCTCAAATATCTTGCCGTGCCAAAGCAATACAAAATGCCTACCACCTCACCTCAGCAAACCCCTTTCACCCTCCGCGCCCCGCAGGACACCGACATCTGGCGCAAACCCACATCCACAAACGTCTTCAATGCCCCGCACACTCTGCAGGACCCCATTCCCCTGACCTCCTTCACCCGCGTACGAGCAACCTTCTCCGCCGCTTGGACTCAGCAATATGACCAAGCTGGCATCCTGCTGTTGCTCACGCCCAAAGGTGCGGGTGCTGCATCGATTGAGGAGTCAGGTCTGAAGTACAAATGGCTCAAAACCGGCATCGAGTTCTACAACGGACAGCCACAGATCAGCACCGTAGGCTGCGACAGGTGGGCCGATTGGTCTATCTTACCTGCATCAGCTGATGACAAGAGCTGGACGGTAGAGGTGCAGCGGGAGCAGGGGAAGGATGGGAAGGGATTGTGGGTTTATCAGCTAATCTTGGGGGAGGATGGAAACGTGAAGGAGAGAAAGCCTGTCAGGGAGATCACGTGGTTTTTCGATGGTGAAGAGGAGTGGGAGGTGAGGATTGGCGCTATGCTTGCAAGGCCGGCGCAGCAGGGAGGGGAGTTGGAGGTCAAGTTTGAAGGGTTCGAGGTTGAGACTAGAGAGTAGTCCCCAGTTCAACTATATAGATGCTGTATAGCGAGGGACAACTATAAGCATGTGTTATGTTCACAGCTCGATTACATTCTCTTCGCTACATCCTGTGCTATTACTCTAGTACTTCGACAGAGGACCCTCTGACTTGAACAGAGCATCGGAGTTTTTGTGGCTACCGAACATATGACATTTCCCGCCTGTACTTTTTGGCATGCATCATCTATTGGTTCTTCTTCCCTGCTTCGGTCTCAGACCTGAATACCATCTCGTCCCGCTCCAGGAGAAGCTCAGCAGCAGCAGCAGTGGGACCGGCGCATATGGCAAGTCCCGCAATCTTCGTCAGAGCCATCAGCTTCTCCTTTGGCGTTCGCTTTTTGGCGGAAGCTGTCTCGAGGTACTGGCTGCTTGCAAAGATCAGAAGGGCAGAAGTACATATAACTTCGTCCCACTGCATGAACTGCAAGACACCAGTAGCCATATTCGGGATTGGCGGCTGGTTAATCGATAAACGCGGAGGTACGAAGAGTTTTCCAAGACTGAAGTATTCGGTGTAGCCGGGGGCAAAGATCATCGGGAACATGTAGGTGCACAAGGACGTGATAATCGTAAAGGTATGAGGTACGCCCGAGAAGATGATGGCGCTTCCATACGCCCAGCGATAGGCAGCTTGCAGGTCATGCCGCTCCGTTTCGGTAGATGCTCTATTCTCCTTGCCTGCGCCGAAGATAAGACGCAAGACGGAGTGTGACAAACTACAGTAGACGGGAACCAATTGCCAAGCCAGGAGAGCCTTTTGCGAGCTTTCATAAGACAGGTACTTAGGCACTGGCAAACTAATCACCACTGAAGGGATAATGAAACCGAAGACCATGGCCCACGGAATCATATGTAGATCGGTAATATCCGCCTGGAGGTCGCGGACCCGCGTTTTGGCATACTTGCCTTCACCCTTCGGAGACGCCAATGGAGATTTGAATAGGTAAGTCAGGTAGTAAATTGGCAGCGCAATCGCACCCGAGATGTTTTGAAACAAGAAACCCCAGCTGCCAGGCCTATTCACGTGCTTAGCGCAAGCGGAGATCAAGGAACTTGGTGCACATACCATGAAGGAGCTCGGCCTTTGTTTCCATGTCTCACGCTCTCTATAAGCATTAGAGAAAACATGCCGCAAAACTGCCCAGCGAAGTGGAAGGACTGGAGACAGAGTGTAGGGTTGGAACCATCAACGAGGGTCCAGAAGAAGCCCACCAAAGCTCCAATCTGGTTATCGAACAATCTGCTCCCGGTGAAGCCTGTCTTCATGGGAACGCTTGTGCCGGGTAAGACTGGAAATGCACTCTCCATGTTTTTTGTCATTTGAGGAAACAAGCCATTGGCAATGGAGAGCCCAAAGACTCCAAAGCCACCAATGACACTGAGAAGGGGTAAAGCAATCTTTGCAAGAGTAGTGTAGGGTCCCATTGTAGTGAGAAATGGTGCTGGGGTTCTTCAGATTACAAATAGCAGTTGTAGAAGGATCTCAATCCCCAGTGGATGCTCTACACGTCGTGATCAACTTCAAGATTGATGGAATGACTTATAGAAGGTTTAGGAATATAAAGCGACCATCCCTTGGGTGACCTGGACAGTAAGCGAAACAAAGCAGGAAAGAAGAGTTGATACTACTTGAAGCTTGACCAAATGATGCCATGGAACTGGAGACTAAATGGTCACCGTACGATGACCGCTACTGGTCTCTTTGGCTGCAGGATCTGAGGGGGCTAGAGCTCGGATCGGGCAAACTGGGATCCCGCACACATGCTCCCATTAAATTCACCTGCACAGTTGTGTATCATCCCGTCCGTTCCGAACAACCAGTGATCGAGAGCCGTCTCAGTAACAGTTCTCGGTGTGCTCACAATGGGAAAATCATCAAAAGACAAGCGAGACGCATACTACCGTCTCGCGAAAGAGCAAGGATGGCGGGCAAGGAGCGCCTTCAAACTTCTTCAGCTAGACGAAGAGTTCAACCTCTTTGAAGGCGTCACGAGAGTGGTGGATCTCTGCGCAGCACCTGGAAGCTGGAGTCAAGTTCTGTCACGGATTTTAATCAAGGGAGAGAAGTTCGGACGCGCAGGCTGGGAAGAGAAGTTGGAGAAGCTCAGTGGAGGGTATTCGTATCCCGTGAACAGCACTCAAGCACGTCAGGAATCCGGACCACGCAAGAACGTCAAGATCGTTGCCATTGATTTGCAGCCCATGAGTCCACTGGATGGAATAGTCACTATGAAGGCGGACATCACGCACCCATCCACTATACCGCGTCTGCTTCAAGCCCTGGATCCGGATACTTACGACCCGGCCTCCATCTCAGCGGCCCATCCGGTGGATTTGGTGCTCTCGGATGGTGCACCGGATGTTACTGGATTGCATGATCTAGATATCTACGTCCAGAGCCAGCTGCTGTGGGCTGCCTTGAATCTGGCACTCTGCGTCCTGAAGCCGGGAGGCAAGTTTGTCGCTAAGATCTTCCGAGGAAAAGACGTAGATCTCCTGTACGCCCAACTGAAGCTGGTGTTTGACCGCGTTACTGTTGCCAAACCTCGCAGTAGTAGAGCAAGCAGCATTGAAGCGTTCATTGTCTGTGAAGGCTTCAGCCCACCGCCGGGATTCAAGCCGAGCCTTGAGAATCCGCTTGGTGCTGGAACAAGGATTCCGCAACCAGAGATGCAGGAGTCACAAACAGGGAGTCGAACCACCTTGCCGGACGGAACTGTCGAGTTAAAGCTACCTTCCGATATGGATGAGGACACGGAAGACCTTCAACCAGTCATAAACCTTGACCAAGATAATTCTCGATCCGAAGCAGATGTGCCTCCAGGGGCTGAGAGAGGAGAGGTTGTCACTCAAGACGAGGTTGTCGGCTTAGCAGAGAGACTTCAAAGTCTTGGAGAATCTGATCACAAAGCTCAGGACTACCGGGGGGCACGTAATAATAGAGCGGACGACATTAGGTGGATCGCCCCATTCTTAGCATGCGGTAATCTGTCAGCCTACGATTCCGACGCATCGTATCACCTGCCCAAGGACCACGTGAGCCTTGACCCAGTTCAACCACCGACTGCTCCACCATACAAGCGTGCGGTAGAAATGCGGAAGGCTGCTGGAGGTGCATATGGGAAGACGAAGAACGTGGCGACGCCCCCAAAGGCGCCTTGACACCTTCTGATACGAAGACCCCGCTTACGATAGGATCTAGAAGGGCAACCATTAACCAGCTCCCAATGGATTTTGCCTGCAGAACGCCGAATACCAGGATCGTAGAGGCCCAAACTCCTGCGTCACCTATTTAACCCCCAGTCTAGTCCACTAGCAGGCTCCTAGCTTGGTCGCCTGAAGGGATGCGCCTCTGTATTCAGCACCCACTCGTCCAAGCTAATCAAGGTGTCTTCGCTGAAGATGAGGTAGAAGTATTTGAGTGTTTCCGCCATCCAGAAGCTCTCCATCGAGTCCATCTTAGGCGCTGTAGGCAGAGTCATATCCGCCAAAGCCGCGTTCGCCAGGTGTGTTGCTGTGCTGATCTGGATGGCAGCGAACATCTTCCAGGCAGTATCCGGAAGATCTTTTCTCCCTGTCATGCGATAGAGAAGGAACACAGATTCGATGGCCTCCGGGCGAAGAATGTATCTCCGGTCTCTTATCGCTGTGAAACCTTTCGGCAGCCGTTCTGCAGCAATGATGTTTGCAATAGGGGTCGCGGCGTCACCAGCAGCTCTTTGGCGAACTTCAGTATGCCAAGCTGTCTCATTCCAAACACAGTCGCCGGTTTTGGGGCAAGGCAGTAGATTGAATAGCTCTGGCATCATACCTAATGGGAAAGACTGGTAGGCCCATATGCATCCATCGGTGAGCTTGTTCGCTAGCGCCAGATGGGCTTCGTCGTTGAACAGTTTACCTCCGAGGCCTAGCATCCCTCCCGTGAAGCATGTCAAGTGCTGGCCTTGTGGATCCAGGAGGACCTCACCGTTGCGTTGGACGTGGACCGTGCCGGAGATGAGGATGTCGACTGGATCCGCGATCATGGGTCGGAAGAATGCATGTTGGATGGCGGTTTTCATTGACCCTTCGTAAAGCCGCTGATACATGGGTTCAAGGCCTCCAAGGAGCGCATACATCTTTGGAAAATATTCGTAAAGCGAGTCAGACATCCCTCCCAGTGTGAATCCTGTGTCCTTTGTAAGATCATTGTCGCGCGCGTTGACGACCACAGGCCACATCCCAGGCAGTTTTGTCTTCTGTTGCTGCTCCGCAAACAATTCGGTGATCCTCTGCGTGGCATCGAACCACTTCATATCGCCCGTGATCTGCGAAAGCCGTGTGAACTCCATACTCAAACTTCCAATTTCCGCCACCAAGACCCAGTCGTCGGCAACCTGCGCCTTCCCGCTCGCTGCCTTCCTGGGATCCCACCGAGTGATGGGCATGTGGTTTGGCGTATCGAATGCCACATACACCATGTTACCCACCTCCACTGCCTTTGCCAGCAACCTCTTGTCTCCGCTCAAATCATATGCCGCCAGAAACCCGCCCAGATATCGAATGGTCGTTTCGAAAACGTTCACGTTATCCAACGTTGTCTGGCTAAAGTCGATCCTCTCAGCTGCCGCCACCGCAACTTCGAACTCCTTCTTCAAACCCATAATCCATAAGCTATCCAAACTATCGACCAGCGTAGCCGCCCACCCACCAAATGTGTTCTTATACCCGCCCGACAGCGGCGCAACCTCGTCCTTCATCCATGCATGTGCTTTGTATGCTTCCCAACATCTTACAAAGGCCTTCTTCACCTCGTCCCGTCGCGCTTCTCTCAAATGCCTCGCCTCACTGTTCTCAGGCTCGAATTTGTGTTGTACAGGCGGTAGTTGCTTTGGCCGCCCATTAGGGAGGGACTTGTATTCTTTGATAGGGTAGCGAACGGGAACGTGCGACCAGCTGAATGTGCCAGCTTGTGCTGTGGAACTGATGGGTTGTGAGCGGAAGGGGAGGTATGCAGAACTCCAGGAGCGAAGGTTATCGGTGGGGATGTTTGAGCGCAATGAGTAAATGAGGATCAAGACGACGGCAACGGCGAGGAGTGGTAATTGGTGACGACGTCGGAGCAACGCCATTGCAGAAGCTGTGTAGCGGACGAGGATGCCACTTATACTGCCTCACATATCCGCCTGTTGCAGTGTTGTTACACTCAGCATCTACAGTCGCTATGCCTTCAGCTTGACTTGTTTGGAACCCCTACTGAGATGCGCCAACATTGTTTACATGGGTGCTACCGCCTTCACCGACTTTTTCTGCCGAACCATTGCCTATTCCGCCATCGGAGTTCTCAAGTCTGTCCTGTAGGCATACATGGAATGTAAACCCTCCTCTTGCCGTCAAGGTCAGTCATTACTGAAGACATAAATGGGGGAATAAAGAATTGTAGTACAGTGTTCGAATGGGAAAGGCATTGCCCCGTTCACTTGGCAACACAACAAGCACAGAATCAGTGATGTCATCAGCTGCTCCAACTCCCTCTTGATCTCTTTCAGTAATTGATGCCGTTCATGCGCTCTCGGAGCAGTTAACACGCGTTTCCCTAGCTAGAAGAACTGTTATTGTTTTGCATTCGTTGTCGATCAAGCCTACACATTCATAAGTCAGTCAAGCTACGAGCCTATAACAAGCTTGTGAAGATCGTATCATATTCCCGAAAGTGACCGTTGGCAAATCCTACTAGTCAAGTCGTGTGATTCTTCACAATCAAGTCACCGTTCGTATGCTCGCTGTTAGAATCAGACGTCATCTCACTCGCAGGACTATAATAGTTGAGCAAACCATTGTTCGAAGACTTAACCCGTCCTCAACCGTATCACGCAGGCTTGTTTCCAGCATGAAGCGAAAGGAGCCACCTACAAAAGGAGGTACCGCCGTCAAGGCCAAGAAGCCCCGACCAGAGGTTCCCGAGTATCATTTGGCAGCACAGATCCGAGATGGCAACGGCGATGCAATATGGCCAGCTCCTGCGGACCAGATGGAGGCTGCAAGGACCTTCATCAAGGATTGGTAGGCAGCAGCCCCTACCAGAATTTTGTTTGCCTTTAAACTCACAAGATTAGTGCAAGTTCAGGACAGAAGACTTTGATCGTTCCAGACAAGGACGCTGACGGACTTACTTCTGGCGCCATCGTGTTTCATACACTTACGGCGCTGGGCCTTGATCCAGATCTGATAACTGTATACCTCAATCAGAAGGGTAGTACAATCCACTCGGGTGATGCACGAGCAGCCATGGCGCAGGAGAACCCCTCGTACATCATCGTGCTAGATCAAGGATCAAGGGAAGCTCCGCCCCTGATCGATGCACCGCACAAGGGACTCGTAATCGACCACCACTATGCAGAGGCCAAGGACTTCCCGCAGGGTTCATCAGTGGTCAGCGCATGTCACTCACCCCCAGTAGCAACGTCATCTCTCCTTACCTATCTCCTGTGTTCCACCCTCCACCCGTCCATTCCGGAGAAGTGTGACTGGCTCTGCGTTATAGGCACTCACGGTGACCTGGGCAACACCATAAAGTGGGAGCACCCCTTCCCTGACATGGCCGCAGTCTTTAAGCGCTACACTAAGAAAGCCATTAACGAGGCTGTTTCACAGCTTAACGCTCCGAGGAGAGCGGCAAGCTACAACGTGCGCGCCGCATGGGACGCCCTCATCAACAGCAGCGAACCCGCACAGGTTCTCAAGAATCCCAAGCTCGAAGCAGCACGACAAGAAGTCAACGCAGAAGTTGAGCGCTGCACCCATACGCCACCCAAATTTTCACCAGACGGGAAGGTCGCTGTGTTCAGGATCAAGAGCGAAGCACAAGTACATCCCGTCATAGCAACAAGGTGGGCAGGCCACCTCAACTCACCAAAACTGGACTTTATCCTGGTCGCCAACAGCGGCTACCTCCCTGGCAAAGTGAACTTTTCCTGCCGTGTGCCCCGTTGCGCACGGGCACGCGACCCTCCTGTAGACATCATCGCGTCGCTGAAGGCTTATGCGGCGGCTGCACCCAGCGGCGATCTCACTCAGAGACTTGGTGCCGACTTCGCACATGGTCATGTACAGGCAAGTGGAGGAATTGTCAATGAAGATGAGTTCGAGGAGCTCATGGCTGTGATGAAGATTGGAGAGAAACCCCCTAAGGCTTCGGAAGGTGAAACAACACCAAAGAAGAAGAAAGAAGCTGCAACGCAGAAGAACACATTAGCGAACTATTTCAGCAAGAAAAGCGGGTGAAGAGCATGAAGGGGTCCGCAGAACATATCAAGAAACCCCTGAGGTTCAGTAATGAAGTTGCCCGCAGCTCAGGATAATCTTGTCAGGGTAGTGTCATAGCGCTGACGCTCTTGACGCAATTCGTCCAAGACGAGCGACGCCGCTGTGTCCAGTATGCAGCAGAGACAAGGTACAAACAAAATGAAGCGGCAAAACGCATAGCTCCACCAACTCCTACACACCGGCATTCCCTTCGCGGTGACCTGCGCCAGGGTTTTCGAGGGAGCTCTGGTTCGAATATCGCTTGTCGGTTGCTCGTCCCGGCTAGTAGGGACTCAGTAGTCGCTTCATGGGTGTTCGTAGGTGGCACGAAGAGGCACAATATGGAGACTGGGATGCTCTGAGGGCCGGTGATATAGTTGACAAAGCTGAGCCTTTATAACTGAGCAGTTGATGCTCTCTCTCACAATACGTCTATTTGATTGAATTTGCATACTCCGCATTCCTTAGTGCGTCCATCTTATTCAAAGTAGCCGGGGAACAGCCAGCCCATCTTCTCCAGTGCCTCTTTACTTCTACCATCCTTTGCTGTGATGCCTCCTGCAAACTTCATTTGCCCTTCAAGATGCTTGCCCTTGATCTGCTCCTGATGCTCCTCTTTGCTCAGCTCATCCAACACCGCTCCAACGAACCTCCTCGCATTCACGCTATTCGCCCGCATGTTGCCCATGACCATATCCACCGTTACGTCTCCTTCACTCTCATGCCAACAATCATAGTCGGTGCTCATACATATCATCTGATATGCGATCTCAGCCTCCCTAGCCAACTTCGCTTCGGGCAGACAACTCATATTGATCACACTCCCGCCCCAGCTCCGGTACATATGGCTCTCCGCCCGCGTGCTGAACTGCGGACCCTCCATGCAAATGAGCGTCCCCTTATCATGCAACACCACACCCTCCCCCTCAAGACTATGCCCACATTTCCTCACCACATCCGCCAGCCACCCATCGAACGGATCCGCAAACCCAACATGCCCAACCATCCCACCCTCAAAGAACGTAAACGGCCTGATGCCCTTCGTCCGATCAATCACCTGATCCGGCACCACAAAGTCCCTCGGCTTGATCTCCTCCCTTAGACTGCCTACCGCGCTGAACGCGATGATCGTCCGCACGCCCAGGCCGCGCAGGGCGGCGATGTTGGCCCGGCTGGGAACCTCGTGCGGGGCGAGTTCATGGTGCAGGCCGTGGCGGCTGAGGAAGGCGATGGGGATCTGCTGGTCGGGGTTCGTGGGGGAGGGGTGGTGGAGGATGCTGATGGGGGAGGAGGGGGTGCCCCAGGGGGTGGTGGGCGTGAGGGTTGCGGCGTGGGTGAAGTGAGGGAGGGATTGGAGGCCGGTGCCGCCTATTACGGCGATGTAGACGGGCTCTGTGAGGTTTGAGGTTAGTGGATGCCTGTATCGTGGGTGTGAGGGTGAGATGGAGGCATGTTTGGGTACCAGGCGGGTATGGTGGGGCAATGGGTGTTACAAAGGGCTTTTGAACAGGGTGCAGAAGAAAATATTCACCTGAGTATGAATCCGCGATATTTGCCATCTTGCGAAAGCCAACGTGCACCGATCGATAGAGGTTTGGTAGCAGATTGAGAGGAGTTATTGCACAAACTTTCCTGAACATTAGCCTTGGAAAGATGACCCTGCCCGGCCTGAAGCTGGCGGACCTTTACTGTCCGGGGCGGACCCCACCATGCCTGTTGTTCACCCCTCGTTGATTAACAGGGGCTTGTCAGACCCAACTAATAAAGCCTCTTACTCTATATAACATGATCTCATTCCCTCCAATAACCGCCCATTGAAGGCAACAACAGCAACAGTAATTAGTTCGGCCGTCTTTCGTGCCCGGAACAGGTTCAGCCATAAGCACAGTGTCTACGTTTCGATCTCCACAGCCTGAAGGGTTATCTGAGACACCCCGGGTTCTGGATCTTCATAGGGCGTCAACGCGAGGACGTCAAACTGCTGATCCACGTAGAAGGTGATCTGATCTCCAGCAAATGTGCACGTGAGAAGTTGATTGCTGTCCAGACGGCAGTTCAAATCATTTCCGACCAGGCCTGGAGGACTGTAGAATTCCACATAGTATGATTGTTCGCCGACGGCTGCCCCAAGTACTGCAGCGAACCCGTCATTTACAAAGTACGTTGTTGACGAAGAGGTTTGTAGAGTAAAGCGCTCCGCGTTATTGACGTTGGTTGTCAATTGTAAGACATCCTCGTTCACATACGCATATGCGCCACCATCAGTCTTCAGGAGGAAGCTTGGGGGATCCGCGGAAGCGCAGGGCAGAGTCACTGAAGAAGTGCTAACGAAGGTGCTGGTCGGTGTGCTTGTTATGGTGGCCGTGATCTGAGCAGGCCAATGTATTAGTACAATGACCAAGCTAACATGAGAATAGCAGCTGATATGATGACTTACCGGAGCAACGACGGTTGTCGTTGAAGTCGGGATGGCTAAACAGCTGCATACAGTAGATGCTACATTACTGGCGAGACTCTTCAGCACCTCCACGCCCTTTTTCGTCGAGCTGCTCGTTTTGCTGGGTGATTGCGACGTGCTGGGGCGTATTGAGGAGGTTGTGATCGGTCGGGTTGAGGATGAGGACTGTCGATTCGACGATGACGACGGTCGGCATGAGGACGAGGATGGCCGGTTCGAGGAGGTCGATGGTCGCCTCGAGGACGAAGCGGGCCTGCTAGTAGTAGTAGTCGGTTTGGTTCGTCGTCTTGGTGGACGACGAACTGGACCGCGCGGGTATATTCCTGGCGCCCAGATTCCTCTTGGCAACAGGAGCACTAGAAGTGGCACAGCTGACGGTAACGACGGTCGGGACCGTGGTCGTAGTAGGAGGAGCAGTGTGTGTCACCGTAGCAGTGATGGTACTCGGAGATACGGACGTGGTTCTGGAGCGCTCATCAGCATTGATCAAGATCCATTTGAAGAGACGCTCACGCAGTGGGAATGTGCAGATAGGTTGAGCAGAATGCTGTAGCCTGGCTGTCCCCAGTAACGACGCTGAGGGTGTTAGAAACAACGCTGCAGACCAGAGGCAGCAGTTTGGGATCCAAGGGCTCCGGCACTGGTGATGCTACACCAACAACGGTGAGGATATTAATGATCGACAAAAGCTAAAGATGGCAGTTACGGGTTATAGAGACACGGATGCTGAATACTTGTGCACAGAATATGAGTTGACAGTAGGCGCTTGATATAAAATAGATCTCCCAGATCGTGAGAACGGGTGCTTGCTCGCAGTGCCTTCAAAGGCCAGCGCATGGCAGCGCAGCGGCGGTAGCCTTATAACATTTTATCCAGTAAACTTTCCTGACTTAGAACGTCCAGCTCCCGTACATAAGGTTGTCTCGGATCCCTGAACGGAGTAGGACCGGCATGCTGTACTCTTCCTAAGGCTGAAACAGAAACAAATATGGGCAGACCTTAATGAGGCACGGAAGGTTGCCAAGCAGTCGAAGCTTTTCTTCATCCAGACTCAAGCCTTCCCAGAGAAAGACTTGATTAGGCTTAGCTATCATGCATTGCGAACAACAGCATTGGACAGCTTCGCACCCAGCCAACCACTATCATGCAAGCCACACAAACGTAAGCGAGAGGACTTGGTCTCTATAGAGATCTAGATCAGCCACGAGTGTTCGAAGAGGCAAATGGTTGATAGACTGAGGACACTGTCCAATTACCGCACTCGCGCGAACTTGCCATGTGAGAAAAAATTGAAGCTGAGAGAGAACAACAAATCAACCTCGCCATGTGAACCAAGCGCGCCACTAAGCGCCCCAAGAGGGAAGTCCGTACGAGTGATTCTCGGTTTCAGCAACACGGGACACCCTGCAAATCTTGGAAGCTTATCACATAGCTTGGCCCTCAGGATTTCAACGCCTAACTAGGACGGCGACATTAGCAGCAACATGGGGGCGCAACCGCCAACATGAAAGAAGGATCATGGATAGAGAGCTAACAGAGGGACCTTAGATGTGATTGACCGTCTAAAGAGAAGGCCACCTCCTACTCTTGACCTCAGGCGGCGTAAGCCTCTCCTATGTTGATTGGATCTGCTCGCGAGAACACAACGCCTCTCTCTCCCTCCGGAACGGCATTACCATCATCCAGTTCGTCTTGGAATTCTTTCGATACACCACCTTGCATGAGCCATCTCTCAAGATGCTTGTGGCTTGCGTTGTTTCTAATAGCGTATTCCTTCAACGCAACAGTAGAAGGTTTCGGTTTCTTCCAGACGAAACCGTTAGCGGTCGTTTCTCGCTCAAAGCCGCGCAGGGCTGGTGGCTCATATGGATGCCTCGAACTTTTCTTTGCCTTCATCCGCCACGTGATAGATGGGTGTATCTCTTCGTTGGTATCCCCTGGCAAGTGATACTCTCCAGGCGTACGAGGTTTGTCGCCTGTCGCCCACCCTACTAGACCACCGCCAACTTTCATGATGTTACCTGTCGCGTATCCCTTCTCGTTCGTAGGCGGCGCCACAAAAAACTCCGAAATCCACTGCATCCATGTGGTCTTGCGTCTGCCATAGTCCACCTCTTTACCACCAAGCATTCCACTGCCCATAGTGTTTTTGAACTCTTTGAGCTGATAGTCCAACGTCGCTTCGTCAAATGCCAAGAACGGCCTTACTTGCTCGACCATCCATGCAAAGGCGATGTTAGCCAACTGCTCGAAATCACCAATTTGAGCGTTCAGAGAATCACCACTTCCACCGCCATTGTTGATATGGACGCCGGGGAACCACACCTGTAGCAGGTTGGTTTGCGGCTTGCCATTTACTTTGGCACTCTCCGGTATGTACCACACAGCGGGAGAGAACGGCCCTCGGATCTCATCGAGCGCCAACGCTTGGAAAGCATTCTCGATATCTGTGATTGCTGTCAGCGCGTCCGTGCAGAAGGACTTCATAGTAAAGATACTTACTGGGATGCAAAGATGTATTATGGAAGCCATACTTCTTGTTGAACCAACTGAACTTGTGTCCAAAGATGTCGGGCACGCCCAAGCTGCCCACGGTATCAAACACGCCCACCACTTTGACTTTGACGTTCGTTCGAAGGTTGAGCCACTCATGTTGCTTCTTGTACTCGTTCCATGCATCCGTCTCAAGGAAAGGTCTGCCTTCACGGACAAGGTCCGAGTTTTCCTTCCACAATTTGTAGATCTCATAGAAATATGACATGTCGTTCGGTGTAAGAAGGCCAATTTGGCAGATGACTCCAGCTAGAGCACGCACGGTGTACGCGCCGCGTGAGAAGCCGAAGCAGAAAATCTCATCTCCAGCGGAGTAATTGTTCACTAAGAAGTTGTAGGCTTCCAGTACGTTTTCATTCAGGCCTTCGCCGAAGGTGCCTATATCCGAGTTAGCCCTAAAGACTAGCGCAATCATACGTGCTCGCAAGGCGAGGTAGATGTCCTAATTGGAACAGCTCTTGACCCTAACAGGTCTATGAGCCCCCAACAGCTACTCAGACCTAACGAGAGCGGATTCAAGAGCGGCTTGGCAAGCCGCTCACGAATACAGTACTAGTAGACGTCCGAGGACTTTCAACCTACGAACCTTGCCAGAAGCTCTCCACACGAGTATGCACGTTGCTTGCTACTCCACCATCGTAGTAAACGATTTGTTGCCAATCCCTCCCATTGGTATCCGTACCAGCGAGACTCAGGGAACGACTTAGCCTTGTAATGTTCGACGGCACATGCCGCTTCTCAGTGATGGAACTCTGCCAGCTCCCATCACAGCAGATGACCAGTCTTTTGGGAGCCACCGACATGTTGATTCAATACACGGAGAGGAGATACTCTTTAGAAAGGAACAGGAAGAAAGGTTGGAGAGGACGGTCTGAAGACAAGCACACGCAAGAGGGGCTTTTAAGCATATGGGAAACTGCATCCAGCGCAGCTGAGGCTCCTGGACGGAGATCACCTACCGTGCATATTCAGTGGCTAGCTGTGAAGCCTAGAAAGGAAAGGTGGACTTCCCGATGGCATACCATTCTGGAGCTGAAAAGAGCAGAAACCAACCTGATGGCTCCGCGCCAAGCGCTTTTCCCCGCTAAATGCAGCCAGCACCACGCTCTAGCCGCCCCGCTAGCCTATGAATGTTCGCGGGAGAACGACTGCCTCCCGTCTCCATCAGACATCGCACGGTGCCAGCAGCTTTGCCCGCCCTCCCTCGGACATGGCGAAGCTGGCGTGCTCAGGTGGGCAATACGATAAGTGTCTGCAACCAACTCTGGAAGGTCATGGTGCAGAAGCACGCACATCTTCACTTGGCAGCACTATAGGCGTCGGCCGCGGCGTCTCAGCCTTCCTTGCCCTACCAGCAGACGTCCGCCTACGGATATACAGTCACCTCTTCGTACCGCGCTCTCTAGACCCTCCAACGGTGGTAGTCAGCAGAGCATACAGGAGGTACATCAGTACTTCGGAGGGAACATGGAGACGTACCGTGAGGTTGCGGTATCAACGTAACCCGTCGGACAAGCTGTCGCTCGAGATACTGCGGACGTGCAAGCAGCTATACCACGAAGCCCTTCGCACCTTGTATAGCGAGTGGACATTTGTGTTCCAGGACAATCAGGGCTTGCTCCCTCTATTCTTCACTAGGCTCTCCAAGGAGGCTTGGCCGCATATCCGGCGCGTCCAACTACGCATCGACAACCCACTGAAGCCACCAGCAAATCGTGACTTCCACTGGCAGGTGACCTGCGCCCAGATCGCCCGGAACCTCGATGGCCTCTGGGAGCTGAGCATCATGTTGGTGAGGGAGGAAATGGGTAGAGCGGATTCGTGGGCAAGGCACTTACCACTGCTGGAGAATCTACGATGGGCGACACGGCCGCTTGGCAGGATCCAGGGCGTTAAGAAGATGTTGAACGTCGCTCCTGATGTTGCTTGGAGACCGGATATAAAGTTTGCACTGTGGAATTGGGAAGCAAGGATGGATGAGGAGGAAGAGCAGCACACCAAGCGGCTGGCAGCAGCGCAAAAGCGCCGGAATGCCGCGCAGACTCCTGGTACACCATCTACCTTGCTCTCGGACGACCAGTGGGACATCATCAGCAGAGTGTCGCTCGGTGACAATGATGACGAATGGGATGATTTGCACGACTTTGACGAGCAGGAGGATGACCATCTGTATGAGGATGTCGATGGAGACTTTTCCCCACATACCTTGTAGGATGTCTAAGCGCCCGGGAGGAGACTTGAAAGACGTGGGAATGGGCTATCGCGGGTTTGTTGGTCTTCACTTGCTTCTGCTTTACTTCCCTTCCTTGTGTTCGGTGGATGAGGCTTCATCTCATGCAGTCCTAGGTTGCATGATGCTTTCCTATATTCTCTATATGCTCTAATCATTGCAAGTCTACGTTCTTATTAGGATCTATACATAAAACAGATTGTCTCTTTCTAGTACGCCACATCCTTCTCTTCGCGCGTTCTGCTTCTGTTTGTTGGCGGGCATCTCAAAGTTCGCTCTGTTCTCATTCATTACCTATGCCTTGACCTCAACTGGAATGTCCTGCTGCAGCTCCTCCTTTACATCCTCTTTTTGCAAGCCTGCTTCACCCCAGTGGTTAAGTGCTGTTCGTTTTAGTTGAATCTGTTCGTCAGCGGTGAGAGGCTTTTCACTTCCAACCCTCCTTTGACGGGACTCCTCCGTCTCGACTAGTGTCGCATTGTCGCCACTGGATGGATCGATGGTATAGGACCTGAATTCGCAATTCTCCCAGCCGGTGCCTGATCGGCCTGTCAATCTCCGCATCACGTTGCCCAAATGGGTTATGGTACACACCTGTATACTTCTCACTTCCAGACCAGTCCTCAGTAAGGTAGTGAAGGTATCCGCCATGGCTTACAACAGTAACATGCTCATCATCACCAAAGTCCTTGATTGCGTCTCGGAGGATGTTCCTAGCAAGCTTTGCTCGCTTTTCGATAATGCTTGCCATGGGTCTCCACTTCCCCTTCTTACTATTCCAGTCAGGGGCGCTTTCGACCGCCGAGAGGTCAACCGGCAGTCCGGAGAATTCTTTCTCGAGGACTTTGATGGAAGAACCAGTATCGCAGGGTAGATCGCTTGTCTCTTGCAGTTCAGGCACGGCAATCACCTTGCCGCTCTTGGTCTGCTTGAGGGTGTCCGAGTTGTCGAGGTCGAAAGTGTGCAGCGCGGTGTAGATGGTTCTCTTCAAGGGAGAAGCAATGACGAGGCGGATGCGATCGTGGTACGGAAATCTTTTGGAAAGCTCGCGGCATTGAGTTAGGCCGAAGTCGGTCAAGTTTGGATCGTGAATGCCATGGTTGGCGAACGAGAGGTTGTGAACGCCTTGGGCGTGGCGGATGAGGTGTACTGTTGGGGCCATTGTGGTGTGAAGTCACTTCAAGACCTTGTGTCTTGCGGAATATACTGGAAAATTGTAACGACTAGGACAACGTTGTGAATCAAAAACTCACAGCCTCTATATATACAGATCTGGCCCCGTATATGTTTTGAACTCGGCGTGACTCAGGGCGGACGTTGCCAGTTAACACGATAGACAAGAAGGCAACTTCGTCAATTGTCCGAAGTCATCCCCATGGTAAGCAATTCTGCCGAACTGTGCCATTGGAGGTACCTGACCGCTTTCAGCATTGCTTAACAGCATGCAGCAAGTTAGCCGACCACGCCCTGCGCCTGCTCCCCGTGTCCAGCACCAATGCTTATGAAGCAGCATCGTGTTAATTACTGAAGAAGACGCGGAAGCCAGACAGCATCTCCGTCTTTGCTGAAACACGATATGTGCAAACTTGAATAATGAGAAGGCACATCGTATCTCGTCGGCAGGCCTTCCGTCTACTTTGAGTCCTCGGCAGAACCTTCTGTACTTACTCAGTCACGTCTTGTGTAGCCGAGGAAAACTTTAGGTAAACGGGTACGTCATTGGCAGGGAGCTCTCGCTCCAACGACAGCCGTTTCGGAGCTTTCATGTACGTGTTGATTACATCTTTTCCGTGATCTTCAAGTGCAATTGCTGCTACACTCGACTCAAGACCGTCACGAGGGAAGTTCTTATATCAGCCTTGGCTTTCGAAGTGCGCCATTGTTCACTCCTGCCAACTACAATTTGTCGCACGTTTCTAAACAAACTCAGATACACTTTACAACATCATCACAATGGTCTTCCTACGCACTTTCCAGCGCACCGCGCGCCTCACCTCCTGCGTCTCCGCGCCCTCTCGCCTTGTCACACCCGCTTCCTCGATCCATACCTCCAGCTCCCTTCGCTTCCCGTCGAAAGACTCGCAAGACAAAGACAGTCTGAATCCGCGTTCGACGGAGTACAGCAAGTCCGGCAGCGATGACAGCGCTGCGATGGACCAAGCGGCATTCGATCCAAATCAGACGAGCCCTGAGGAGCAGCAGAGCAGTAGCGAGAGCCAGGGCAGTCAGAATCCTGCGGTATGTCTATTCCTGATATTTGCCTGTTTCTTTTGTGAGAACTCTTTGAAAGGGGCTGCGGGCGGGAGGAATTGGTGAAAGAGGAGAATTACAGCTAGTGTTGGCAGCGGTTCCCTTGGGTTAAGATTTCTTGCGACATGATAATGCGGTATATGTAGCTCTGGAGGATTCTGAAGAGAGACTGACAGCGGTATTGTGCTCACCAATTGTCCTTGCCTGACCTTACATTAACAATCTTCGTGTGCAGGAAAAGGAAGGCTCTGCCTTGAACATGAGCCCTTCGAACCAGGAGAGCAGCCAGACGCGGGATCCTCAGGAGGGCGGCGCGGACAAGAGCTCTGCTGAGAGCGGAGGTGCTAGTGATCGGCTGAGAAACAGTGGTGCGGGTAGCCCCAAGAAGGGTGGTGGCAGCGCGTCTGGTTAAGTCATTCAGATCAGAGGAACACATGGACTGTTAGGCGAGGGTGGAGGACAAGTACCGTCGTCTCAACGTGAGGTCACCAACATTCAGCCGGAGCATGGAGTTATGGACTGTCAGGAGGAGCCTTTCTATAGCGCAAGCAACAATCTAGAAATGCCGAACGAGTAGTCATACGGTCTTGACGTGTGGGGAAGTGCTACCAGTCATAGTAGATGAAAACGTTGCAAATTTGTGACTAGATATTGCATATAGTGAGCGCCTGATTGTCTGGCAGGACGCGGTGGTATCAATGTTGCTACTTAAAACCTCAAGCCTACCTAGGTATAAAGTAACCGTTGTATTTCAGGCACCGCAATAACGCCTTGGTTAAACCTTATAAAAGCAGAAAGCGTGATAGAAGCCTAGAGACGGTTTAGTACGTGGTTGCTTCGGAGGAACGGAACAAGCACACTTACCCGCAGCGTCTAGCTCCTCCTCTGACACTAGAAGCGGGCCTCTACCTTCAGCCCTGACACCCATCTTCTCACTTAAAGGACCCAAGACAGGGTCATCCTTCTCATCATCCCAGATATCCCGAAACGGCTTCCTATACTGCAGCTCCAAGTTGTAGTCTTCTGCGAGTGCTCGGAAAGCTTCCCATGGGACGACATATTCAGGTACTTGTTCAACAGCTTCTTCCAGAAAATAGAAATATTTCCACCCGAATGGGGGCCTGAACACCCCATCCTTAGGCGTCTTTCCGGGGAAGCGAACCTTGTAGATGCTGTTGCCCCATTCGAGACCCTCATCTCTTGCTTCGCCGTCTTCCGCATCCTCTTTGACTGCAGCCTTCGCTGCCTCAGCGGGTGCATCCAAGCTCTTCTCTGGATCCCAGTTATCCCAATCGTCGTTGTCCTCCCCATTCGCTTCGCTCTTGTCGTGCTGCTTGTGGTATTCTTCTACTTTTGCACTGAGCACGTCCGAATTGGGTATCACGCCCAGAAACCGCCCTCCTTTCTTCAAACTACCAGCCACGTTCTTCAGCATCATCCTTGCCTTCTGCTCGCTCTCGAAAGCATAGTGCATGCAAAACATCATCGTGACAACATCGAAGCCACCCCCACCCCATCTTTGGCTGAAGCCTCCTCCGTCCGGGCCCACACTTCCGTCGATGCCCACGTCGGCAACGATTGGCACCTCCCCAAGCCATGAGCCAAACCCATCCCTAGCAAGCAACTCCGCATGGAACAACTTCCGGCCCCGACTTCTCCTCTTCAGCATATCATGATACCTATCCTTCGCCTGATTGATGCTCACATCCGCAGGATCAATGCCCACATACAACTCGACGCGCTGCGGGGCACTGTGCCACTTCTGTAGATCTCCTCCTTTTCCGCACCCAATGTCGAGTACTAGTAATCCTTGCTCCTTCCCTGGTCCATCGCTTTGCTCGAATCGCGGGTTGTGCTCCCTCGCACCTGGTGCAAAACCCTCGCTCGGGCTGAACTTCTGGATGATGGCGCTTTTGATCCAGTTATTGAAACTTCGCAGTCCTTTAATCTTGCTGTCTGTCTTCCGCCACTCCCTACCTCGCTGCGGTACCGCATTGTAATGCTGCCTTACGACATCATGTACACCCCTTGCTGACGCCTCCGCTGCAGCTTTGTTTTGCAGTTCCTTCTCCCGTTCAACCTGCCGTTGGCGAGCCGCTTCTCGCTCTGCTTGACTAATCCGGGCGCCGCCTCCTGGACGCTTCAATTTCCTAGGCGGCGAGCGTGGTGGTGGGCTTGGTGAGCGAGGTGGAGGAGTGGGTGCCTTAGGTGGGACGGGCGATCGGCGCGCGCGGCGCTCTTGAGGAGAGCGGCGGCGGTAACCGCGATCGCGGTCTCCATCTCTGTCTCCATCTCTGTCTCCGTGTCGGCCCGGTGGACTTCGGCTCCTTCTTCGGTCTCTCTGTGATATTCTACCTTTGGTTTCCGGCTGTCGCTTGCGATTGAAGCTCGACAGTGGAGGCTTGGCGGGTAGTTGGGCGCTGTTGCCGTTCAATACAGGCTCTTCACCTTTGTCTCCGGTAGTTTGCAGAGCTGGTTTGTTTGCTGTCTTTGGTGAGTCACTTGTGGGTGTAGCTGTCTTCGAATCTACGGAGCTACGTCCATTTGTGACGCTCTTCGGCTCATCGACCGGAGCGGCTTTGAGTTTCTTCGGAGGTGGTGAATCTTTCTCGGAAGTTTTGCGTTGCAGGTCCGGCTTCGACGAACTGCGTCCTCCTGTAACATTCTGTGTATCCGGCGACCCTGACCGGGATCGCTTTCGCGTGTTGTTCATCCCAGCCTTCTCGGCAGACGACTCCACCTGAACATCGATTTCAGCAAAATAAGAGGACAAGATTCGCAATTGAGCATACCTTCTCTTTGAAGTGAGCAGGTCTGTCGTCCGATGGGTACTCCTCAATGATCTACAAGCCTGCATTAGCTTCAATATGGATGAATGCGGGCCTGGATGAGTCCCAGTTCAAGTACGAGGACCAGCAGCATGTGGTACAATTACATACCTTGTCTCCAGCGCGCACTTGAACAGTGGGGATGATGTTCTCGGTTGGCGCTTCATCGGCAGCAGCAAACGTGTCTCTAGCTGGGTCGTACAAGACCGATCCACGACGGTCCGGCATTTTGTATGGCGTGATGTGTATTGTAGGAATGAGTGACTGACGAAGACTTCAGATCACGTTGCTTATATTGAGAGAAGTAGTAAGGGCGCACAGATTCGAGCGGTCACCAAGGAGGCGGTCAGCATTCGTCTAAAATGTCAAAGGTGAAGCTCTGCTCACTTTAGAGGATGGCCTCGAGAGATGAAGATGATGACGCGAACGGAACGCCAAGGCCTGCCTGAGTCGCGTTCCGGATGAGCTAAGGCTGCAAGGTACAGCAGCCGCAGAGCTTCCGCTCACATCTGAGCTTCCCGTCTTGCCTGACAAACAAACCTCAAGCTCACATCCGACCTATCGAGACCGCTCTACTCTTTTGTTCGCCCCGGTCATTGCATTGTCATTTGTCTTGTGCTGTCATAGTCTCACTACCACCATGGCGGACGCTCAGTATTCCAAGTATCCCGATCTTACGTTAGCCCACCATATCTTCCACATCTCCAGCCCATCTTCAAGTCCGCAGCAACAACAGACATCGCTCAAAGCGTTGCAGGATGCTATCCAAAGACAGAAAATGGCGCCTCTCTACAGGCACCTGGCACATCCACAGGACGGAATTCTCAACCCCGTGGGCGAGAGTAACTCACAGTCGCCTGCACCTCTTCGTAGGCAATCATCCACTGTAGCAAGTATGCTGGCAACCAGAAATCCGGCAACTAAAGTAGAGCTACCTTGGAGCGAGGAACTCTATGAGCAGCTGAAGGCGGACAACGATAAGGAGCTGGAAACTATACAGAAGGAGGAAGATGATGCTAAGGAGCAGGCAGGGGACACCGAGGTGCAGGCTGCCAGGGGAAAACGAGCGGAGCTATATGCGCGGATAGGAGACAAGGTTAGTTGCTGTAGGTGCGTGTCTAATGGCTGCGGCTGACAGCATTCTTCAGGACAAGGCATTGGCGGCCCATGAGACGGTGTTCGAGAATACCGGCGTTCTAGGCACAAAGATCGATCTTGTCCTTGCCACCGTGCGAATAGGGCTGTTCTTTGGGGACAAGCTCCTGGTCAAGAAGAACATCGAGAGGGCAAGCACACTGGTGGAAAGTGGTGGTGACTGGGATCGCCGCAATCGTCTAAAGGCCTACCAGGGTCTACATTACCTCACCGTCCGCTCCTACAACCTCGGAGCTCCTCTACTTCTGGACAGTTTGTCAACGTTCACTAGCTACGAACTCTGCAACTACTCTTCGCTCGTTGTCTACGCGGTTTTAGCCGGTACAGTGTCCCTCAAACGGGTAGATTTCAAAGCCAAGGTTGTCGACGCGCCAGAAATCAAAGCGATCCTTGGCGAAGGCGAAGATAGGATGGCTGCACTCTCTGGCGCTGTTTCCTCCGGACCGGCTGCTGGCGATGAAGAGATGACGGATGCACCTTCTGGATCAACAGCCACGCCGGTGCCGACAGCCGTGAACCTCACTACGCTGGGCCAGGATGGTGCTTCGGCGCAAGATGCGGAGAGCAGCATCGACTTCAAGCCGCTTGCAAACCTTGTGAGCAGCTTGTACACCGGGAATTACCGCGGTTTCTTCGGCGCGCTAGCAGCGGTAGAAGAGAAATTTCTCAGTCAGGATCGGTATCTGTACGAGCACAAGAAGTGGTTTGTAAAGGAGATGCGCTTGCGGGCATACCAGCAGCTCCTGCAAAGTTACCGGGTGGTCGGTCTGCAAAGCATGGCCAATGAGTTCGGCGTGTCCGTGGACTTCCTCGATAAGTAAGTGCTATGTCTTTTGTGACGGAACAAGAGCTAATCTGGCATAGGGATCTCGCTAAATTCATCGCCGCGGACCGAGTACCATGCACGATCGATCGCGTCAATGGGATCATCGAAACGAACCGCCCAGATGACAAGAATAAGCAGTACCATGATGTTGTGAAGCAAGGTGACCAGCTGATCACCAAGCTGCAAAAGTACGGTCAGGCTGTAAGACTACGCGGCAGTGAGAGAGGCTAAAGGTAGTCCCCAATTCTTCTCTCACAGCTTATAGCATAGAAAGAAAGGGAACGTATAATGCAGCAATGTATGATAAATGCTCCATCGGGTTGGCTCCCGCTTCTGCCCGTGCCGTTCTGTTGTATCTCCCGAGTGCTAAGAATTAGAACGTATATCCCCATTCTTCTTCATGTTCACGCAGTCCTCTCGAACCCTGTCGTTCGCACTACCTTTACAAACCGCGTAGTCCCTCTATCACCGCATAAATGATGGGGCATCTTTTGTGACACGCTGTTGCTAGGACTTACTGAATTATCGTAAGAGTTCTTTGTTCTTGCGCACGTCATGTTGCATCAGTCGTTACTTTTCAAAGTATACAAACTCATTAGACTTCTACAACTCCACTGCTTGTGGTATTCTGCCCGATCTTGCATGAGACTATTTCGGTGTCAGAAGGTCGGATGAGAAGTAAAAGTCGAATGCGTCGTTTGTACGCAGCTCCTCATCCGCCTCCAACCATTTTGGAGAGGATCGACCCATTACAGACTTATATAAACGTGCCGCATTCGCCCAAAGGTGGGAAGATGCAAAAGACAGTTCTGTATTCTCAAGGATTTCATCCCAATCCACGATTCTCTCCATCTTCAGGGCTTTGGTATCGGCAGAGTGGCCGCCATGTACAAAAGATTCCTCATTCACAGCCTTCTTGCTTGTTCCTCCCTGGTACTTGCAGTGCCAACGGGTCCAGCGTTGCTGCCGAATCAGAAGTACTTCATAAGCAAGGTATGGCGACCCCCAAGGAACCCGTAGGCAGCACTAATTCCCTCGTCTAGTACGACGATCTTGAAGACGATGATCTCACCGGCAGCGCAGATAACGCCGGACCTGGAGGCATCTATAATGATCTCAGGCATGCAGGTCTGACGCTCGGCCAGCCTCTTGGCCGTCTTCCTCCTCTCCCCGGCCTCACCATTCCTGTCTTGACCGGCGTCGCCACGTCCTCGCCTCCAAACGCCGTGGGCTTTGGTCTTCTTGTGGAGGCTCAGGGGGGGACGACGCACATGATCATGTCAGAGTACACGGGAAGCACCGTTTTGTACTTTTCCCTATTGAGGATGGAGTACGGTTGCATCGGCACTGGTTCAACAGCTCAACCGGCGCCCTTCCCTTGCAACGTCACCGCCACTGCGTACGATAAGGGCAGCAACGAATTGGGGACCGAGGTCTTGTTGTTTGAGCCTCCTCTTGTGTCCCTGACGCCACCGGATGCGGCCAAGCATACTTTTGGATCGGCGTTCCAGAAAACGGTCAGGGTCGAGTTCAAATTTGTGGGCGTTACGGATGAACTAGCTATCTGGTTCGGGGATAACATTGAGTGGATCAATACTTATTCGCGCTGAGTGCGCTCCATGTATGAGTTGGAAGAGTTGAACCGGCTCGGCTTGGGGTTCATATTGCTGTTGAAAGTCTCGTCTATCATTCTGGACTCGTCGTTGTCATCGTAATCTTCGCTTTACCGTATAGTGCTGTCTGGTTTCAGCAATGTTTACTGATATGAAAGGAGTGGAAATGCACGAAGGAAGTGCCGTTGTGCCTTGGAAGCTGGTAGTGGTGGAGGAAGGAGGAGGCTTTCAAGAGCAGCACTCTCAAGCGTATACATTAAGGTTCTCAAACATTGTATGCAGGAAAGAAAGTTACCATCCCAATCAGGAGGCAGATATGCAAGAGACTGTGTCCGTGACAACCCAATCCTCTGTACCCTTCACGGTCCGTCCAATCCTGCGCCACACGGTCTCACATGGGAGTCTTTCCAACTACCTGCTCTTCTAAGTTCCCTGTTGTGCATCTAACCAACGATAACGTGCTGATGGTGATGCGCTCATGGAGAGACACATTCGGCTTAACTCCTTTGTCCTCGCTCCGCACTGTGCTACTCAACGCAACCACGCGTCGTATTCTGGTCGCTGCTAGCATGAAGGTAAGGTTTCGTGTAGAGACACAGAGGTGACAGCTAGCCATCAAGATATCTGCCAGCTCTGGAACACGTGACAAGACGGAACCCTTGAGCGAATCCAGGAAAGCCCCAGCATCGTGCAGCAGGGCATACATCTTGTCATCACCTCTAAACTACCTTAACCAAGGCCTCGGATACAAGTCATTTTTGACATACAAGGTCTGGGGCTCACCGCCTTTAGCACGCTAAGGAAGCTTCAATGCAGCCGTTCCCACCAGCTGCAAGAGACGCTTATCACGGCGGCTCAAGAGAAATGATATAAGATAATCGTCTTGCGGCGCTCGTTGTTTTTCATTTCTTCTTCAAAACAAAGCAAAAGCGGCCTGATAGTCGGCCATGGTGGTGATAGAAGCCAGCCGACAGCGATAAGAGGGCATTCTGACTTGCAAGTCGACCCCACCACCGTCATCTACCTATCAACATCAACAAAGTCGTCATGGCCTCGAAGCCGTCATTGACTGCCATGCTCAAGAGCACGTCGGTCTCCCGAGGATGTTATAACGACCATGTCGCGTTTTCAGCGCTCCGGATCCTTGCTCTCCCAAGCTCAGCTTTCCTGTCCGCTCCGCACTCACTGTCATCAGGTAAGCGCAATTGCACCCCAGCACCACAGCACCCCACAGGGGCCATGCTGCCCTGCTGCAGCCCCCGCCGAGAACCGGAGGCGACGGCGGCCTCCCACTCTCGTGCCAGGGCAGCCTTAGCGTTCATGCGACCGTTTCTGGAATATGCCTCACAACTGTCTCATGACGAGCCTGTTTCTTCGGCAAGACACTGAGTCACAGCCTCGTGGGCAAAGAGCAAAAGCAATGGCACATCCACTTTTGCTGACTATATTTGCGTTCAGGACCCAGCTCCGGACGTCAACGTCGCTGCTCTCCTCGACCGTTCATTGTAGCCCAATCTCGCGCCATGTCCTCATCACCTAGGCTTCGAAGCCTGAACATTGACAATATCAACCCGCATGTAAAGGCTGCCAAATACGCAGTGCGCGGCGAGCTCGCCGTGCGCGCAGAGCAATACCGCGCGCAGCTTGCAAACAAGGCCAAACAGGACCCGCCGACACCTCCGCATGACGAGAAACAACTACCATTCGACACTGTCATCTCAGCCAACATTGGCAACCCGCAGCAGCTGGGTCAGAAACCCATCACATTCTTCAGGCAAGTCGCAAGCTTGCTAGAGAACCCGCTGCTGCTGGAACAGGAGGACGTCCTCAAGAACCATCTGGGATACAAGAGCGATGTCATCGAGAGGGCGAAATGGCTGTTGAACGATATCAAGACGGTTGGGGCGTACAGTCAGAGTCAGGGTGGACCTGGAATACGGCAGAGTGTCGCCAACTTTATAGAGCGCAAGTGACGCTATCCTGAGGTGGCTCAACTGCTTGCTGACAATTGAATAGGGCGAGACGGTTACGAAGCTGATCCTGGGCAGATCTACCTGACCGCAGGTGCCTCCTCTGGCGTCAACACCATCCTCCACATCATCTGCTCCTCCCCACAAACCGGCGTGCTCGTTCCTATCCCACAGTATCCCTTGTATACCGCCTCTCTCGCCCTTCTGGACGGCCGTGTCGTTCCCTACTATCTTGACGAAGACGCAGCATGGGGCACAAACCTCGAGGGCATCAAGAGCTCCTACGAGAAAGCCATAGCCGAAGGCACCGATGTGCGTGCCATTGTCATCATCAATCCCGGGAACCCCACTGGCGCCAGCCTAAGCGCCGAGGAAATCGAAGCGGTCCTCAAATTCGCCGCACAGGAGCATCTCGTGGTGGTAGCAGACGAGGTCTATCAAACCAACGTTTTCGAAGGCTCTTTCCACAGCTTCAAAAAGGGTCTTAGGGACTTACAGAAAGCAAATCCAGGGAAGTACGATACCGTCGAGCTGGTCTCATTGCACAGTATCTCCAAAGGCATGATCGGTGAATGTGGGCATCGAGGCGGGTATTTCGAGATGGTGGGTTTTGATCCGGAGGTTGTCGCGCAGATCTACAAGTTCGTGTCTATCCAGCTCTGTCCGCCTGTGATAGGGCAGTGCTTTGTCGAGATGATGTGTAATCCGCCCAAGGAGGGAGAGGAAAGCTACGAGCTGTACAAGAAGGAGTACGACACCATTTATAGTGACTTGTGGACAAGGGCGAAGGCGCTTTATGCGGCTTTCAAGGAAATGGAGGGCGTCGTGTGTCAGAGTCCTGCCGTGAGTGAACGCCATGCCCCGCACTAGGATATTTGACAGGACTAACGATGTGTGTACAGGGCTCCATGTATCTGTTCCCTACAATCACACTGCCGAAGAAGGCTATCGAGCAAGCGAAGAAAGAGGGCCGCCAGCCAGACGAGTTTTACGCTTTCAGATTGCTAGATGCGACAGGTGTCTGTGTAGTTGCTGGATCAGGGTTCGGCCAGAAAGAGGGAACACTGCACTTCAGGACGACATTCTTGGCTCCGGGTACCGACTGGGTTGGCAGGATCACAAAGTTTCACAAGGAGTTTATGGATGAGTTTAGGGATTAGGGTTGAACGCAATGTGAGTGATGATGTATATACGCGTTGATACATAAGTTCCGAGCGTTGAGCGGGGTGGGTTTCTGAACATGTGAAGTGGACGATGATCGCGCTTAGGCAGGTCGCGACAAAATGCAATCATGTTTAGTACCATCATCAACATTTCAGGAAGTAGGTCGTTACTGGGGAAGCACTGTTGAGGCTCGGAGGAGACAGCGTCGCTCTCTCCTCACGTGGCTCTCCGTGGCTCTCCGTGGCTCTGCGTGGTCTGCGTGGTCTGCGTGGTCTGCGTGGTCTGCGTGGTCTGCGTAGGTCTGCGTAGGTCTGTTCACTCTCTTCGAGTACCTTACTCTTTTTGTCTAGTTCGTGTCCCCAAATGTCTCTTCCTATCTCTCTTGTTTCTTATGGCGACTCTTGTGGTGAAGTGAGCTTAAGAAAGACTCGACGTAAACAACCCCCTCAACCAGAGGAGATGATATGTGTTATTGAAAGGCAAGAGCAGAAGAAGAAAATGGTGAAGAGTAGCCGATAGTTTGACTGTCGATGAAGGTGTTCATTGGATATAACGATTCCTTAAAGCATTCCCTGAAAGTCACATGGATATACGACACGACAGGTAGCGATCGGATGTGGACATGTCATTCCATTCTCAGCTTCTGGAGGATTGGATGGTTTCAGCCCAGCCAAGTCATCTGATTGACTACATCGATGTAATCCGTCCGTCGATGATAATACTTTCTTTATCTAGAGGTTCACATAAAGGGAAGGATATCATAGCATCACTCCTTCAAGTCAACCTCCTCACCAGAGCTTCCCCTCCTAAACACATTCGTAACCTTTGTAATAATCGAACCTCTCCTTCCTTCTCCGTTGTTCGACCACACACTGCTTCGGCGTCGTGGCTCTACTTATTGTCAGTACATTCCCATTGTAGAGTTCGCGTGCGAGAAGAGCACGGCTGACTAACCTTGAGGTGCAGCTAGGTCGGCGGCATCGATCTTGTTCACTGATGCACGTCGAAGGTTCCCTGCGCCTCCACGGCCGTACGATGTCAAGCGTTCGGTTACGACGACTTCGTCTTGCATGTTGGAGGTGGTGATGTGGGCGTATGTAGTGCTTGTGTGAGGTATGAGCGGTTGAAGGTCACTTGAGTCAAGAGAATTGAGCCGGTGATGATGTGTCTCTTCAGAAATAGTCTGTAGAAAAGAGGTATGTGGGAACAATGTGTGAGGCATCAGATAGGAGAAGAGGCAGTGTATATATAAAAGATCAGGAGAAGATCGTGAAGAAAGAGCCAAGACGGGGCGTTAACCACTTCCGTAATTCAACGTCGAGCAACAAGAAAGCCAGATAGGGCTGATAGGCCTGACTGGATGGAAGTGGGATGAGAAGAGCAGAAAAGGAACCATGCGGGTCGATCGTTGCTTGATATTCTCCTCAGCCGCGACACGCAGCCTTGTGCCGGTGTCTATTAGGAAGTCTCCTACGTCTCCTCATATTGATTGAAGGAGCCATCTCGTGGCCTGCTTTGGAACCTTCACGTTGTATACTACAGTCCAGCAGCACGCCTCTTATCAGACTTTAATGCAGGCGCCCTATCTCACCTCCTGCATCCTACCTGAGTATGCGCATACGTACGCTCTTGGAGTCGAGTTACAAGGTTCATCTCGTCAGCATCCGGCACTTCCCATATAACCTGCACACGGATCATCTCGTCCACCATGTCAGAAGGTCATGCGAGCAAACGCCCAAGGAGCGAGACAGATAAGTCAACGGGATTGCATTGGTTGTCCGCGCTAGCCCCCATGCCGAGAACGGGGAGATCGACGGACAAAGCTTGATTCTCCGCACTCCCCGCAAAAATGTGGCGCCCAGGGTCTTTGCCGTGTGTACCCCAGCCTTGGCGATAAGGGATGTGCTACGGAGTAAGGTAAGCTTGCCTCTCGTCATTATTGGGCTTATCTGAGGGTCACAGTTGAGCTCAGTATCTCCACGTATTAATTGCGACTTGCGGTACGCAAAGAAGTCGAAAGGCTGGGAGTCTTTATTTCGGTACCAGTGAGAGTTAAAATGGCCGGCAGCATCACTGATGCACCCTGCTTTGAAGACCGACTCCTTTAAAAATGGTACTTGCACGATGTGTTGCGAGCATGATACCATGGACCATGACAAGTACGACCCTGAATTACGACGGCATCTTTGTCGACATCAGCAGAAGTTAAATTCTTCGTCGACTAAGCCTGCAATCTCCAAGCCTTCCCCATCCATCAATCCATGGATATAGCATGGGCTCACGAATTTGTACAACCCGTCACCGTATGGTCGTATAGCATAAGCCAGCTCGCCGCCGTACATGATACAGATCTCGTCGCCAAGCTGTACGGACAGTAGCACTCGACCGAGTCGTCCATCCCTAGTCTTGCAGAATCTCCAGCCAACGTTCCGCAAACCAAAGGCCGATTCAACCTGCAAAATCTCATTCAGATAAGCCTTAGGGTCTTCGGCTCGTTGAAGAACGGTCAGATCATGTGCGAAGTCCAGCCATTGCTTGAACAGGCGGGCATATTCGGGCTTTGGCCGCTCGCCGCTGCTTGTAAGATTGCAGAGTATTGTGCGCCAGAAGCTATCGAATAGAGGGGCGGCAACGTCCACCGGCTGATACTTACCGAAGACAAACTCAGTCCATGTATCGAGACATATTTGGGTCTTCAGATATGTTAACTTGTCTTGGTCGATCGGCTTCCCTGCTTCATCACGTTGACGACCCGCAGGCACTTCGATCTCCCCATGTGATGTTGCAATATCGACAACCGCATCAACACGCTTCCCAAGCACGCGTAGTATCTTACCGTCATTCGACAGTGAGACTACTGGTCTGGTCTTCTTGGAGGCTTGGAATGGAAGTCCGCTCTCATCTCTCATATGCATGAGAGGGTTGGCCAGCTCCATATGTGAGAAGTCTGGAACCCATGAGGGCAGATCCAGAGCACCGGCGATCGAGCACTTAGACGGGGTGCTGAAAGTCAACAAGTGGCCTTTCTGAAAGATGCTGTTGATCACAAATCGTCTATAGACTTCTTCCACAGGGAGGCTGTAATCTGGGTCCACCGTGAGGGCACCGGAATCAATGTCACCGGCCATGCCCAGGATGGAATACACAACGTCCCTTTTATCGCTACATTTGAACAGGCGGCAGGAGATGACCGTTTCCAGAAGAGGAGCCTTTTTGCCCCTGAGAAAGTCTCGTCTGATCAGCTCCATGATTAGGACAGACTGCAATCCAGCCAAGGCAATGGCCACCTCCGGATACTCATCATCACGAGCTCCGCTGTAGGCCATGGAAAGAATGCCGCTATGCATAACACCCCAGACGACGTCCGCAACCACCACCCACGGCAATACTTTCTGCCCACAGAGAATGCTTGCTGCAGCACTCCGAGCAAGTTCTTGTAGAACCCAACAACGTCGAAACCATGGCCGTTCCATCACTGCGAAGAAGGATGGCATCCAAACCTCTCTGTCCTTCAGCAGATCTATCCAATCACCGGATGCTTTCTCTGGCATTTTCCGGTACCGGTTTGGGTCATTGTAGCTTTCTTGCTGCTCGAAGTAGCTGTGGAGGTACTCCAACGTCTTGAAGGAGTCCTTCGTATCATCCGATTCTTCTCCCAGCCAGATGTTGACGTGCTTGGCCTTGGCGTAGATTTCTCCCATCATGCGGACCTGTTTTGTCTTCTCCACGTTGTCTTTTTGGTTGATGCATACCGCGTCCGCCCAAAGCTGACGTTCGACTGTCTCGCTGCGATAGCTCAGGAGAAAGGATTTCAAATTCGCCGTGATCTCAATCGGCCAGCCTTCGCAAAGTAATACTGAAGGCTTCTTTAAATCTCCCCAAGCATATGAAAGAGCCATGTACTCGGGGCTGTCTCCCAGCCGGACATTCCGTAGACGACATCGCAGCGGGTCTGAGGGCTTTCCAGGCAGGAGTTGTAATACTCGAATTTCATCCCCGCCTGTTGGATGGTACTGGTATGATTGCGATTCTCGGTCTTTTAGCTCCATTACTGCGTTTTTGGGATTCGTAACCTCGCTCAACTGTGTTCAGACGGATAGTCTTCACACTTTACAGCTAGAAATCCGGTTGTATTAAGTTCCAAACCCAAGTGAGCAAGGGTTCCTTGAGATCGTCCAGTAAAAGCTCACTCCTCGTAGCGACAACACGAAATGATAGTAGCAATGTCTGCCCAGAACGATGGTGGTTGATCATGTTCTGGGGTCAAGGTATAAAGTACCTGTAGCCTTCTCGGTCGCAGGCGGGGTCGCTTTAGGCTCTTGGCCGAAGCCATTCTTGTAGTTGACGAGTGGCGCCGAGAGAAGCTCGGAGTCGAAGCAAATAATCTCGCCATGTTATTCTTAGTACTCAAGGCTGAAGGTTGTAGATTGATGCATGCGAGACAGCGCCAGGCCGGACACATCAGGTACGGCCGGTACCGCGTTCCGCCCTAGCCAATCACAGCGAACTGGGGACCAACAGCCCAAAACTAAGGTATCCAAAAGCCTGGGCTTGGAGCACTACTTTCAATGAAACCTTGACACTTGTGATGCCCATCAGGATTTGCTCTTAGCATTAGAGAGAATTGACCGGGACACCTCCCATGCCTTGATGTAAATGGGTACATTCGCCAGAAAGTCCCTTCTCTTGGGCAACCAGTTCAAGACAGTCCTCGCTCGCGAAGCGCCTTCAGAATTGAAGACGAGACTACACGCCTCTAGAACATAATCGCCGTGAGTGCCCGTATACCTCAACGGAGCTGTTACGCCGAGCGCTTTCTTGGCTGCCTCCATGATCTCCGGGACCGAGTAGGTTTCACTGGTCAGGTCAAAGACCGGCCACGAGCCCAGACGCCCGTCAATTCTTTCGATAGCAGCAAGGTATCCGGCTGCCACATCGTCGACATGGACAAGGCCGATGCGTGCTTCTGCATCCACCGGTACATCGATCGCGTCGGTGCTTGCTCCATTCTTCGCGGGCAAGAGTGTGCTCCACCCAGTCTGGGTCAACCTTGAACAACACCGGCATACGATGGATCGTGCCTGCTTACCATACACTACAAGCCCACGAAGCCCTTCCATAGACTTCAGTAGGGCGCAGGATGGCGACGTCGAGCACGTCCCGCGCTGCCAGTACGCGCTGCTCATGTCTGGGTCTCCATGCAACTGCACTTGCTGGAGGTGACCTGGCGAACTCCGTTCCTACTGGCGTCAGATCGCTGATGCGCTTGGCTGGCGACCCGTAGACCCAAGAGCCGGAGGTGTAGATGAAGCCAATCTTTGGGCCGATGAAATCGTCGTTGGCCAAGGTGATCATGCGAGCCTTCGAAGCTGCAACGACTCCGGTCAGCATGATGCCCGCTTCCTCGTAAGCAGAGGTAGCGTCCACGACAATATCAATATCGTTCGCCTCGATCATTGACTGTATCGCCGACTCGGTGATGTCGTCGATAGATACGGGGCTAACCTCGTTGAGGATCAAGGTTTTTGCTTTCTCAGGTGTCCTCGCTGTGCCCCAGACAGAGTAGTTGCCGGACCTTAGCAAAGCCTGGCTGACTGCGAAGCCAATGTAACCAGTGCAGCCAAGAATGAGTACATTGGGCATATTGAAGACGGAAGGTGACGCAGGTCTAGGAATGAGTAGATAGAGTTGAAGGATCAGATAGGAAAAGTAGTAAGCGCAATGTACCTGTACCCTTGCAACAGGCCCGAACGCGGAACTACTGCGTGTTACATCATGAGCAGTTCAGCAACGGTTTTGAATGCTAGAAGTTAGGGAACCATAAGGAGTTGCGGGTTGTGACTTACGAGATGCTTGATGTGCTAGACAATCTTCGGCGGTTGGCTAACTCCTCCGCCCGAGTAATTGGCGTTAACACGCCCTCGGCGTTTACAGAGGACGAGCCGCGATCATCGTCCTGTGGCTTTATCCATCTCACCTCCGGAATCTTACCTTACGTGTGGTGGTGAGCCTGACTTCTATCCACGTCCACGATTCGATGTCTCCACAAGATGATGATGGTGTTGCTTGGGCTCTTGACCATAGAGATGTCTGCGCGGTAGGTATAATAATGAGTACATGAATGACTTCACAGAACTTCATCCTAGACCGTCATCGTTCATTCCTAAGCTGCAAAGCAAAACTAGGACGATTCCCTCTTCCGTTCTGTTCTTTTAGTTGTTCCAAGCGTAGTGGTTCTCACATAATGGCTCCGTTGTCAGGCAAAGTTGCCCTTATTACGGGAGCATCCAAGGGCATCGGCAAGTCTACCGCTCTACGGCTGGCGCAGGATGGAGCCAGTATAGCTGTAGCGTACGGTTCAGACATTGCTGGAGCACAAGAAGTTGTCGAAATAGTTGGCAAGGATCGGGCGACTGCCTTTTCGGCGGATGTCAGCAAAGTATCAGAAATCACGAAGCTTATCGAGGAGGTTGTTGCAAGGTTTGGTAAAATCGATATCTTGGTGGCATGTGCAGGTGTACTTCCGATGAGTACTCTTGAGGCCACCAGTGAGGAGCTGTTCGATAAGATCTTCGACACGAATGTCAAGGGACCTTTCTTTCTCTGCCAGGTTTGCATAACGTTCACAAACACACAGAACCTTGCAGTCGGCTTACTCTCCGTCACAGAAAGCTACACCACATATGCGAGCAGGATCAAGCATCGTTCTTCTATCAACAACGCTCTGCGCGGCTTCCACCGTCATGCCACCCTATCTACCCTATGTCTCCAGCAAGGGTGCGATTGAGCAGATGGCTCGCGTCATGTCCAAGGATCTCGGACGAAATGGCATTGCTGTTAATTGCGTTGCTCCTGGCCCAACGAAGACCGACCTCTTCATGGCCAATATGAACGAACAGTCATTGAAGATGCTAAGCAGCCTGAATCCAAACCGTAGGCTTGGCGAGCCGGCGGAAATTGCTGATGCGATTGCGTTCTTGTGCTCAGGCGACAGTCGCTGGGTCATGGGCCAAACGCTGAGGGTTAACGGTGGCATGGCATGATTGATGCCAGCAACTCGGAACACATTCCTGTGATTTTCCTGTCTCGATGCGCGTTCGACACTTCCATTCATATAACACTGTATGGAAGCCGTCCTTTGTGGTTACTGTTCCATGACGCAATAAATGGAAACACTGAATCTTAGTTCAGTACCAGACTTCACATATATTCTTCGATTACCTATTCTTTTGACCCCCACCCCTTCGAACAACTTCTTCCATCAGTACTAGCAACGTCACGCATCAGATCTACTCTCACCTTTTTCCACTTTGTGTGGAAACTCCCATCTCCTGAGCAGGTTCAAGAAAACAACCCTACAACAAAAGCCGAAGGCATCTATCAGTCCAATCTATCTCACTACTACCTTACCATGGAGCTGCCTACATCCTGGCTTGTTCTCACTTGCGAGAGCAAAACATTGAGCCATACAAGCCCCGAAGCCAATGCACAGCCGACCCTAGCAAACGAATCACCTCGTCGCGACTCAAAAGACCTTCTCGAAGTCCCGAAGCAAGGGATTCATCCCTACAACGTGGGGAGAACAGTCGATCAGAGTAAGGCCCTTCGCACAATAACTATAGAGCTATTAGCTAACTTTGCGATAGACACAGTAGCCTCTGCGCAAGTGCAGGCCGTTAGCACCGACAGTACTGGTTGGATGACGCTGACGGCTCCTGCTCAACAGCTGCATATGAAGCTGTCATAAGGACTGCGGCCGTGTTTTGTACTGGGTTTTCTCTAGAGTTCAAATTTGACAGGCGGGTTGTCAAGCCTAAAGGAGGTTGAAGCAGTTCAGAAATCATGGGCGGAGCCAGGTGACCTACGAACAGCGAAAGCATGATTCTTCTTCAGAAGCATTGTACAGGGCACAGCAAGGTGTTGGATTGTTGTGCAGGATCCCTGAAGGGTTGGGTACATACACAATGAAGCGTTGTTCTCAAGTTCTCCTGGAAGCCAACTCCTGGTGCAGCAACAAGCAAAAAGTGCGGCCCAATGCATGTGACTGAGTGACGTCACGTTACATATGTTCCCTCTGGAACTTCTGAACCAGCGTGCCATTGGGATGCATTTACTATCGGCTACGATGTCTTCCAAAGCGCGCTCGTTTGAGCTCAACTTCGTCGGCGATGTGATGCTCGGTCGGCTCGTCGATCAGTTCCTCCCAACACACGTTCGCGAGCCGGAAGAAGCCCGCATAGTAGCATCGATTCTCTCCGGCCGACCGCATCTAAATGACTACACAGCAGCATCCCCATGGGGCAATACCCTGCCACTGTTCCAGAATGCCCACTTGAACTTCATCAACTTGGAGACCGCTGTGACCACGCATGATGTGAAATGGCCGGATAAGGTGTTTAACTACCGGATGCACCCCGCGAACATTGAAGCTCTGAAAGCAGCCAACATCCACTATGCGAGCTTGGCCAACAACCACACGCTAGACTTCAGTGAGCCAGGCTTGCTTGAGACGGTACAGACCCTCAAGCAGGCCGGTATCCAGTTCGCCGGAGCCGGCGAGACCGAGGAAGAAGCAAGGATACCAGCAGTGCTCAAGCTCCCTGGAACAGAGTACACAATCGCCGTAGTGTCTGCTTCAGATCATCCTGGAGACTGGTCTCGCGTCCCAAACTTCCACCTTATCAACTACAGCTCTGCGACCCGCGAGAGGCTCAAGTCACTCTTTGCTGCCCCTCTCGCTGATGGCTCGTCGCCGTCACTCCGAGTCTTCAGCGTTCACTGGGGTCCCAACTACTCTTGGCATCCAGAGGAGAAGATCCGCTCACTCGCTCATTATCTCATCGATGAATGTGGAGTAGACATCATCCACGGACATTCGAGTCACCACGTTCAGGGTGTGGAGAAGTACAAGAACGGATCGATCATCTACGGTTGCGGAGACTTTGTGGACGATTATGCCATCAACAAGGGGTATAGGAACGACCTTAGCGCCATCTGGCGTGTCACCGTCGGCCCTGATAGGGAGAATCAAGGCATACTAAAGGTGAAGAGACTTGAGATTATACCGACAAAGATTGAGTCGTTCCAGGTAAACATCGTCCCGAAAGATGAAAAAGATTTTGACTTTGTGAGAGACAGGATTGCCTCATTGAGCGGAGACTTCAACACAAGGGTGGATGTGCTTAGTGACAGACTTAGAATAGAATGTGAAGGTTGATTTTGTGTGCAAGGAAGTAATTGTACAATAGCTTTTGAGCACCCTAGCAGATCGCTCGGTGAAATCTACGATATTCGAGCACAAGAAGGACATGGGAGTGCAATCGAGTATGACGTCGTGTCGCCGGTCATGCTAATAACATACCCTGCGTATCAGGGGTATTGAAAATGCTAATGGCCTTTTTAAGATGAAGCCCGCTAATGGGAACCAGATCAGCCGCCTGTTGTAACTCGTCTAGTATGATAATCTCGTCCTCCGTAAGAACAGACGTATCGTAGAATTTCCGAATATAATCGTTTACCCCTACCAATACTGTAAGGCCACCGCACCACATACTTGCAGCTCTAGCGTTTCTCGGCACGTATGGTATCCTGGAAGCTCCCGATGTTGACAAGGACGGTTCGTGTAGTGCCGGAACCGCTTCCTGGAAGCGTCTCCGCCAGTCATACATCTTCAGCCGAAACAGAAGCAACCGTTCAAGGAACGCTGCATTGACACGCTGGTCAAGACTTGGAAGTCCAAGTTCGTAAAAGGTTCTCCTCAGTGTTGCTGACTCGGTCGTGTTCGTGTGTAGTTCCTTGAGAAATGTACCAAGGCTTAGAGCTAGATCATCTCCCAGTATGCTTGCAGGCAACGATACCCAATCCAGAGCAAAGTCGGTGAGTGTGCCTCTATGAAAAGTGAACATTAGTTGGACACTGAAGGCGGGAAGAATCGCACGACCGTAGCTGTCGTTAAACTGGTGAGGTCCCAACATCTGGATAATCTGGTGGGCTCCTTGAACGTGGTCCTGAAAGTAGTCATGCTCACCTTCGGCATGCTCGAGAACCTCATAGCAGCCGGAGAGCATGATGGCACTAACCAAGTCTAAGTTGAGGTTACCACTGTTCACGGCTTGTTGAATATCGCGCAATGCTTGTCCATAGAAATGCTTGCTTATAAGCGCTATCTGCGAGTCACCGGTTACCATTCCTGCATGCCGGATTAATACAGCACGTAGAGCGGCTCTTAGGGGCCCGCTACTGCTGCTGGCTAAGCGGTCATGGATTGTGATGAACCAGTGTGTATTTGAATCGACCGGCCCGCTAAGGTGGAGTGCATTGTCCACGAGTCGTGCAAAGAACTGAGACAGATACAAATCGGAGGTTGACACTTTTCGAAGGATGGTTGGTGTTTGCTGATCATCGCCCATGTCTGCAATGGGGGTTCGGTTGCGGTCCATCTCGACGTGAAACTGTGCAGAAACACTGAAGAGAACCGTCCGGCAGTCGTCCTTGGCAATGCTCGACTCCCTGATCATCATCTCAGACGTCACACTTGCTCGCCCTGAATGCTTTGGCGAAAGCGCTGGCTTCATTTCATCAGGTGATGGGTCCTGAAGCGTAGCGTACGCTTGTTCTGCCGCGGATGTTGCTTCGAAACCAAGAATCTCGCCATACTCGTACCGTGACCTTAGCGCATCAGAGATGACTGTTTGCCGGATGGGCCGAGCGAATGCTTGAGTAGCCCAAGTCGCCAGCTTCTCTTGTGTCCACTCCGGATACTGCCTGTGCACATCTCGAATTGCCTGCCGTTCTGTTTGAGAGAGAGCTACCCTTGTGCGTACGCGTTTGCCTTTTGCTAGCATTATGCGGTGATAAGATAGTAACGAATGGCTGGGCAGGAACAGGTCGGACGATATTCTTCGACGTGAAGGGTGATGACACAAGTAAGAACGAGCAACCCAATGAAAGGAGAGTTGGCAAGGCTAAGGAGACTAGAGGAAACGGATAACTAGATATTCTCTTGCTGGATGCGTGCTTTATGTGATAGAAGCTGGAGAGGTGGCCGGCGTTGTCCCATTCTCGGATTTGCTACGTTATCTGATTGCATCTTGCAAAGTCTTCATCACGAATGGGAGAAAACTTTCTTCAAGGAAGTTCAACGGACGGGAAGGCCGAGATCCCACATATCAACACGGTACGCGTCTTCCCATTCCAGCATAAGGCGCCCAGCACTCTTCCCATAGTGAGGTGAGCACCGCCCAGCACCGGATCTGCTTAATAAGCTCCACCTTCGGAGTAATGAAGCAGTTCTGACTTCGCGGCGCACCCTTTGAGTAGCTTAATACATGTAGGATGAAGAGGCCAGACCATGGTCCCGAAACTTTGTTTTCGCAATCTACAGTCTCACTTTCCGAGATCTCTGTTCGGTATCATTGTTTGCCTGCCATATCTCTTTCGACGACAAGCCGAGGGCGTTGGGTTGCTCCCTGACGTCGATAGCCGTGATAGTGCTTCGCGGGGTCGCTGGTGGGGCACTGGTCGCGGGCTTTGGTGCACCTCCCTAAACAGGAGATAAGTCTGTCACAATGTAGATAAAGCTCAACGAGTTTGGTGGTGCGTTTCGTATTCTCTTGGATCGCGCAGAATCCCCTTTACTTCTTTGTCAAAGTCACTGAGACCTTGAGCCAACCGTCATTGTAATGGCCCAGAAATCATGGCAAGATCTTGCTAGAGAGAAGCGCGACTCGGTCAATGCTCTGATACCGAGCGAATGGCGGCTGTCGAAGATACCTTCTGTCGAAGAACAGCGTGATGTGACCGGTCCATACATTAGGCAATTCCTCAGCGATAGGGAGGTGGAGATCACAGAGACCGACGCAGAAAGCATTGTCAAGGAGACCACTGCGGGCAACTGGAGCGCAGTCGAAGTCGCAAAAGCGTTCTGCCATAGAGCTGCGCTAGCACATCAACTGGTACTTTTGCGGATGCGAGAAGGATCCCAAAAGTTAGAGACTGACGCTAGACATAGGTGAATTGCCTCCATGAGATCTTCTTCGACGCAGCAATCCGAGATGCTCAGCAACTGGACGATTATTTCGCGGCGCACAAGCAGCCCGTAGGCCCTCTCCATGGGCTGCCAGTGAGCCTGAAGGACCAATTCCATGTGAAAGGCGTCGAGACAACCATGGGATACGTGGGGTGGATTGGAACCTTCCAGGGCAAGAAAGGTACTGGGAAGGAAAAGCAGTTCGAGAGCGAGATGGTCAAGGAGCTGCGAGCCCTAGGAGCAGTGCTGTACGTCAAGACAGCAGTGCCTCACACGCTGATGACCGGCGAGACCACCAATAACATCATCGGATACTGCTGGAACCCCAAGAACCGGAACCTTAGCTGCGGCGGTAGTTCCGGTGGTGAAGGGGCGCTGATCGCGCTGAGAGGCTCACCAGTAGGATTCGGGACAGACATTGGCGGTTCTATCCGAATTCCAGCAGCCTTCAACGGCTTGTTTGGGATACGGCCCTCACATGGCAGGATGCCGTACGAAGGCATGGCCAACTCCATGGACGGTCAGAATTCCATCCTCTCTGTTGTCGGGCCGCTTGGAACTACGGTTGGATCGTTGCGCCTGACAATGAAAGGTCTTTTGAGCCAGGAGCCGTGGCTGCATGACCCTCTGGTACATGAGCTACCATGGAGAGCGGAGAAGGAGGAAGTTGTAGCTGATAGAATAACCTTCGGCGTCCTCGCGCACGATGGAGTCTGCACGCCTACACCACCAGTCCGCCGAGCCATCAACATAGTCCAGGAAACCCTTGACAAATTGGGCCACGAGATCCTAGAATGGAAGCCGCCAGCACATTCCCGAGTGAACTATATCGGACTGAAGACCTGGATTTTTGATGGAGGTGAAGACGTTCACCAAGCATTCGGCTTGTCCGGAGAGACGCCGGTCCCACAAATTCAGAGTACGTACGGTACAAAGCCGATTGAACAAGCCAAAGCTAGCGACATTGCTACCGTCAACGTGATGAAGAGAGAGGTCCAGAAGGATTACATGGAGTACTGGAATAGCACCAGAGAGCAGACCACTACCGGAAAGCCCGTTGACTGCTTTATTGCACCGCTAGCGCCGTTCCCTGCTGCCAGGCCCAACGGGTATCATTACATCGGCTACTCCACCTTCGTCAATGTGCTCGATTACACTTCAGTGGTGATACCGGTGACTATAGCAGACAAGGCGGTTGACAAGATCGACGAAGGCTACAAACCATTGAATGACTACGATCGCAATACGTACGAAAGCTGTAAGTTGAGGTGAGCCCGTTAAAAAGATGCAAAGCTAACAGCTATCAGACGATCCGGAAATATATGACGGAGCACACGTTGCCGTTCAACTTGTGGGACGAAGATTGGAGGAAGAAAAGATGCTAGCTATTGCTGAGTACGTTTACAAAGCGTTGAACAGAAAGCTATAGGTTTGGAATCATGAGCCAAGGAATTGATAGATGAGATATGCTTCCAATAGACACGCTACGCTTATAGGTTGCCTCGGGTTGGCTTCAGTTGATATTTTTGGGATCTTGATGTGTAACTTGAAATCTATGCGCTTGCTTGAACGAACCGCGATACCTCTCAAGACAGATGCAGGACGAGCGATGCGAAATGAAGATAGTCTTCAGGCACGCGTAAAGGGGGTCCAATAGATAGAGATGTCGATAAACTCTGACGGAGGCGCTTATAAGAGAGCGTGTACTGGGTCCGTGCTACCGGGGGACAATTTCCACTGCGTCGGATCAACCCCCTTTGCACAGGATCGATCTGTCCACCACCAGCCCAAGAGCCACCCTGATGTGTGAGGCTAGGGGCAGTGGAGGATGAATACATACATTGACCTCTTTTTCCATTGAAACATCACGTTCTGACAGGTTACTGGCCCTGCAAATTCTCGACAGTTCTCGTTCTCTGGCGACATTCTCGGAAACATCCCTTCGTTTGCGTCTTCTACTCCTGATAATGGTTCTTACGACATTCATTTGACTCCCATAACATTCTGAGGCTTCGAACAGACTTTCGGAACCGTTCTCATGGGTTTATCTACGACTTTAATCCTGTCATCACCGACTTCGTTCGCTACTACAACTCATACAACCCCGCAATGGCCGACCGATCCAACAGCACATCTGGCTCCATAGCCGACTCCAATGGAAATAAGTTGGCCGCGCCAAAGGACAAGAACTGTCCTTTCTGTGGCCAAGCGTTCACCTCCTCGTCACTGGGCCGGCATCTTGACCTGTATATTAAGGAGAAGAACCCCAAGCCTCCAGACGGGATACATGATGTGGACAAGATAAGGGACATTCGGGGAAACATAACACGGCGACAAGCCCGAACTTCTTCAGGAAAATTGCTCCGAGACTGCTCGACGGCCTCGACACCGGTCCCCTCGGCGGCGAAGCCGGTTTCCCTGTCGCAGCATGGCTCGCCCATGGTTCTGCCAGACTCTGCAATGTCGATTGCTACGCGGCGAAGTGGGCTCCGGATTAATGAGCCTGACTGGCGAGCTACCGGAGTGATCAATGGTTTGGTACCCAGACCTGCGGAGACACCTACAATGCGCCAGAGAGAGGTCTCACGACAGGACCATAAGCTGCATATGAAAGCTGAGATAAGGAGACGGCAGCAGAAGGCAGATGAAAATGAGCTCGGCTTGGCCGCGCAGGACGCTCTGCGAGAAGTGTTGGCGAGTGTCAGGGAGATAAGGTCAGCAAGCCCTACGATATAAAGCGGACTGTACTAATATTGTAAAGTGCCAAGTCTCAGCGAGCAGCTCTTTTTGATTTCAACCCTTGTACGCTCAGCTTCCCAGGATTGTGCCTTTCAATCCTCCCTGCGCCGTCTTCAATCTTCTCTTCCACGCCATTTGCTACGAATGATTCCTGGTCCCTTGCGCCGCCTTCGCAGAAGCAGTTCGAAGCTCTCAAACGCCGTATAACCGAGAAGTTCCGATGGAAAAGGGATGTGCCAACTTCGAGACCGCCTTCGCCTTCAGACCACACGTCAGACCTTTCAAACTATGAATGCGAGAGGATTCTCAACCATCTGCAAGATGCATACGCACACTGGAAATCGTTGCCTGAGAAGCAAAAGCATGATACATGGCAGATGGAAGTACTGCGGGCATACGCAAGGTCGGAAGAGAAAAAGCGGGAAGCGGATACAGCTCTTGCGAAAGCACAGAGTAAAATCGCTGCGCTTGAGGCCGAGTTGGCACGACGTGACTGGCTCGATAGCGGTAGAAGAAACGACGCCTTCGGTAACCCGCTACCTATCGTCCCATTAGAAGCAGCACGGCAACTTACCTCGAAAGCATACGACGGTGAATGGGATTACGACCGGCTGATCAAGAAGTGGCGGGATAGAAGAAAGCCACAGGATGGTCTTCTTGCTCAGCGCGCACTTTCTGGATCATCTACCATGAGCACCACCGATTCAATGTCCGCCTCACAATCATGTCTGAACCGTTCCATTCAGACCGTAGCAAGCAGTATATTACCTCCCTCCAGTCTCACTGGCGAGCCGGAGGCGCTTGCATCCTCGAAAGCGGCCTCCTTTCCGGGAGTAGCACCTCAGCCAAGCATGGAAATGGATCTTGACGACGATGACGAAGAAGATTCACACGCGGATGGCGAAGGCGAGGACGAGGATGCTGATGCGGACGGGGAAAATGATGCCGAGGAGGCTCCAGACTGGTCCCATATCTCCCCTGCGCAGACGACCAACACAATTCAACAAAACACGATTCAACAGCAGCAACCGATCCACCAACAACCCCTGGCCCAAGTGCCAAGCCACAATGGCATACATAATCCTAATCGTAATGGGCTTAGAAACCAACAACGGCAACATCCTCCCACGCTCATGTCCCAACACTCGCAAGCTCTCAAGGTGTCTCAGGCCTTACTGGACAGAGCCATCATGAGCCCGAAGATGGAGCAGGTGTCTGCAGCCATGTCGTTGGGCATGGCTATGGAAATTGAAAATGCTGGGCCCGAAGGTTTCTGGGCCGCCAGCTGACCTCTTGTATGAAAAAACCATTGGCACTTCATCCATTTCCAGCAAACGTCACGCCTCCGTTTGCCTATGTAACTGTTTGAGTTATTCCACATTTGTTTTTAAGCGTCAAAGTCGAGTTCCTTTATTGCTCTTGTCAAATTCTCACCCTTTCCCGTACCAAAGTGTGCGTTGCATTTGTTCAATCTCAACCGGCTCATGTGGCGTAATGTGATTTCGTGGCGTTTCCATTGGTTGTACCATACCGCTCTGCATCCCTGGTTAGGCGTTGCAAGATCGCAAGCTTTTATGTACTCTTACGGTCATATCAGGCGAGTTGTTACTTGTTTCAGTTGACTTCTCTACTGCTCCGTCCTTGAGGACTTTCCCTTGCTAGTTGTCTACTCGATATCACTAGGTGTAGTGACGCGTGCGGAATGTTAGATAATACGTCTCGAAATGAGCATAAAGGCAATCAGCCTGTTTTGCTATTCACTATACAATCCCGTCCTTGTGAGCAAGGTATGCCATATATACAGAAACCGTCGATACAATGCTTCGTGACTTCGTAATGCGGGTCCCAGAGTATGAAATCTGTACAAGTAACCAAACTCCCGGAAACCGAATGCTCATGTGATGCAACCCGCAACCTCTCATAGTCCTGCCTCTTCTCTTCTATTGCAACCAATATGCAAGGGCATAATATCGACCCGTTAGAAGTCTCCCGCTCCGGATATCTCCCCGCCGCAACCTCCTCGCATGGATGCTTTCCCATCAAATCATCCCCCCTTCTTCATGACTTCTCCTCTCCTCCCTTGATGAAGCGGGCCTCTAACCAGCCTCCTCGTCGCTTATGGTGCTGGCAGGTCTTCGCCCGAAGACGGAGAGTTGGTTTTGTGTTGTGTAGATGAGCCAGGCCGCTATGGTGATCAGGATGAAGAGGATGAGGATGATGAGGAAGATGACGATGTTGCGCTTCATGGTGTGTGGTTTGTGGTGGTGAGGAGGAAGAGGTCGTGGATGAGCTCGATGGCAGGATCGAGTCGTGAAGATGTGTGCTGAGCCGGGTGCAATGCACTGGGTTCGTCGGGTCAAGATTGTGACTGTGTGATACTCTTAAACAAGTGATGTGCAGGTGAATTGTGTTTGAGTAGTGAAGATGCTCTTAGGTTCTGCAAGAGTCCTAGTCGAGACTCAATGCGATGCTAGTGGTAATGTGTATATGGTTGGTTACGTAGTATCCTGAGAGTACAGAGCTTGCGATGAAGGATGGGGCTGCTGGACTTGTCCGTGATCGGATGGTATGGTAGCAGCAAAGGATATAATGATATAAGAGGAACACTCTCCAGAGCTGGGAGCCCAGAGCTACGTCTTATAAGCAATCTGCAACTGCTGCATGGTCGATGCGTTGTCTGTCTGCCACCCGCATGTGCATGGGGCTGGTGGGCAGCTTTGGGTGGCTGGGATGCCGATCTGTTTACGCCAATCCAGGGTCCTGCGCGACCAAGGCGGAAACGCGCATTAGCCCCGACGTCAACCGTGCAGCCGGGGTTTAACCGGCAGTCCGCTGCAGAACGCTGCCATCGACTTCCCTGAACCTCTTCGCTCCGACATCCATCTGAGGCGCGTTAGCAAGAGTGAACGAAGCTATGCCACCGAGCTTGCATAGGATTACTGCCGCCCTCCACTCTTTCGTCGTTCTCGGAGCTTTTGCAATATATTGATGGTCATTTGTTACAGCCAGCTGGACCGCAATGACAGTTTCATGGAATTCACAATATCTGACGCGTCTTTCATCGTCCAGCATGCAAATTCTCCGTTTGAGTATTCCCTTTCTAGTCACTAAAGGTTGCTGAAACCTATATTTCACACCGGAATCACGATGTTCCACTTTCAATTGTTTCGACTTCTGCATGCACCATGATGAAGCGCTGGTGGTCCATCTCTCTGGCCGTTCTTTTTCGCTCGAGACCAACATACTGCTGCGTGTATTAAAGTAACAACGGAAGCTAGAGGTGTCTCTGTTGTATGCTCGTGGTTCATTATTCCGTTCGTTACCATGGACAACACTAGACATATAAAAGAAAGGAGGACTCACAGTTGTCTCACCCTTCCATCACTTTACCTTGATTTCGGAATATTCTGGTGGTCAGCTGACCACTGTGTGATGCATCATCAACATAAAACCTGTGAGTCAATGTTGCGGGAAGCAAACAGCGACTTCGGAAAAGGTCTAAACCGCAGCCTGACCGCTTCACGTGCGAGTCCAGTATAAAAGCCTCTTGAAGCCACTTCGAGTGCCAGTAGAACTCAAAGCAAATCCTTATGTTTCGCCGCTCAACGCACAGCTATAAACGGATCACAAGCTCCTACCGCGCTATTCTATTACTGCAAAGACATATAACTTCACATGGCTGAGAACGTGATGGAACAGGGACCAATTGCACGTCCTCGGGACTTCCACCAAGCACTGGCGCATATCCGGAGATATGGCCCAACTGAAACGAAGATGCATCTTGTCGAAAGTGACCTAAAGAGATTGCTGCCAACATTCGACGAACACCGCCCGGATTCGAAGATCAAGCTGTTCGTTAAGTGTGAGGACGAAGGCATACACGGTTCTTATGATTACAGAGTCGTGCTGTTCTTGGTCTCTAACTTGCAGGAGGACGACTTAGAAAGAGGCATTGTGGTATGCGGAGACAGTAAGTGATTTGAGGTCCGCGTCCTCCCTTTACCTCTCACCGCTGCCCTTCTGTTCAGGGGGATTTTTCTTGTTGGCACGTAATGAACTGATGAGTTGCAAAACAGGACTGTACGCCGATGCCGTCAAAGAAGCTGCTCTAGACATCGCTTTGTTCACTAATGTGCGCAATCCCAACATCCCCAACACTGTTCCACAAAGAGAGCACCGTAGAGAAGCAATTGGTCTGGCATATAAGAACAACGCGACGCTCATCCCACGATCTGAAAGTCTTAGTACCATCCTAGCGCATGGTGCTCTGATGGCCGAATTCGCAACACAGGTCTTTGAGCAACACGCAGAGGCCGAGCTAGACATCGTTATCGTCGCTTATGACTACGGGGACATGCTCACGGCCGCTGGCCTCTACTATCGGCAGGCTCATACAAGAGTGTTCGGAGCAATTGAAGTAAACAAGGTGGACGGAGCCGAGACGAGCATAATTCGGAGAAGATCTGTTGTCGAGAGACGCTTGTTTATACACCCCTTAGTTTCGGCTGTTGACAAACTGACAGCAGATCATGTACGACGCTGCTACGTTGAAGCAGACGCCCCAAATGCGATGTGGCGCCCGGCGCACAGTGCAAAGCCGCCTCCGGACCTGTCCTTCGACATGTATCGTCTGCTCCGGCAGAGCGTAGAGGGCACAATCCCGCCACTTCCTAGGCCGCCTGACGATGGCTCCTGGGATGAAAAACTCTCCTTGGACCACGTAGAGGGTATCATACCGGTCACGACGGAGGAGGTCGAGACTGAGCTTCTGGAAGGTAATGCAGAAGAGCCTCGTGAGAGGAAAGCAGCGACGTGCCTCGCGGCTCTGAAATCTCGCTTGTTCTCCGCTGAGGTTATAAGCAAGCTAGAGCACTCGAAGGAGTGGAAGATCGGGGTGTTGCTTCCCAGTGTTTACCTTAAGTAGCGCAAACCTGCAGCTGTAGACAAGGTCTGGGCGTGTTGCGCAGTACAAGATGAGTGCCCTCGTGAAATCTCTACAGCATAGAGCGAATATGACGAAGAATGGATATCTCATTGGCAGTGTGCCTATATCTAAGTGGATTGAGGAGTCGTCTACTGCCAGAGTGCATTCCTATTCATACAAAGACCACTAAACTGAAAAGCGAGCAGCGACGGACCACGCGTGTTGAGCCGTGCCACCGTCATGTTAAGTTTGATATAATGCTCCACAAACATCACCCTCCGGCCTACTGGACCGGGTCATCCTTGTTGAAGTTCAAGCTAACACTGTTGACACAATGTCTCTCATCCGTCGGTGTTGGATAACCCTCGCCCTTGAACACATGTCCCAGATGCCCCCCACAGTTACTGCAGACAATCTCTATCCTTGACATTCCAAATGTGCGATCTTCATGTCGTGTAACTGCACCCGGTACAGCGTCGAAGAATGCAGGCCATCCACATCCGGACTTGAACTTGTGGTTCGCCTTGTACAAGGGGGCGTTGCAGCCGGCGCATGTGTAGACGCCAGCGTCGGGGTAGTGTTTGTCGTACTTGCCCGTGAAGGGAGCTTCTGTACCCTTCTCACGGAGGATGCGGAACTGCTCTGAGGAGTGTTAGTGCAAGGATAAAAGAAGGTATGATGGAGTGTAATGTACCTTTGTTGAGAACGGCTTGCCACTCGTCGCTGGATTTCTGAACGGGGAACGACATGTCTTTGGAGGAAGAAGAGCTGCTGAAGAGAGAACCTAGGAAGGGGATTGTTGGCATAGACTTTAGGATGATCGGTCGTTGGAGTGCGCGCTGGTGAATGGGTGTTCGTGCGGTTGCGTTGCTGAAAGTCAGGAAGATGCGTGAGATGGTTGAGAATGTGGGGAAGCGCATCAGGGCGGGAACGAGGTTAATATACAGATGAGTAGGAGGCGGTATTGGGAAGGCTATTTGTGTTGTAGAGCAAGTCGGGATGTCTTTGAGGATGAGCGGTGATATTCTATGTACTACATCACGACTTATCTCCCAGCCCGCGACTGCGGCCACAGCCCGTTGACAAATAAGACGTCATACATCTAGACCTTTCGGCTTTGCGCTTCCAAATAGTGGGGTCCTTCCATTTGCCTCCTCCAAGTGGCTGTGCTGGATCGAATATCACGTGCTCCTGCTAACATGGGTTCCATTCCGACTGCAGCTTGCTGAAAGCTAACGCACGTTTCAAAGTTGCTAGTTTCAAGACGTTGTTATACCTACATCTTGGGTCGTCGACGATAGATCGATAGCTTGATGTGATTCCTTAACTAAGATGGCTGTTGAAAGGGAATCCTTCGAGCTTGTACGGAGTAGGAACTTCCCCTAGAGGATGAGATTGGGGCTGAAGCTGTTTCAGGACTTTTGGCTGCAGGAATGAGTTGCACCCTTGTCAAATCCTTCCCGCGACGCTGCGCTGACATTGGCCGTTGTATTATGCCGCGTACATTTAGCTGACGAGCCATCTGCTCGGATTGGACAATGATAGCACAGATTGAGCAGAGTTCACGATCAGTCTAATGTTGTGAAGCACGGCTGATAGTTATGGAACAAACTATTGGCCTTTTACCAAATGCGCGACACTGAGGACGAAGCCTAACGAATAGTGGTGCATCACAGCTGTTTATCTCACGTCTTCAATGTTGACATAGGTTTTGTTCCAACGTCCCAGCAGAGCTTCGATGCGTACAGTATATGTGCGCATAAGGTGGTTAGCGTTCTTCATGCGTAATGCGACCTATATTTCGGTAATAAACGTATCGAGCAGCAGTAAGAGGCCGGATTGGCTCGATCTCGTTGAAACAGGCTGACTCGACACCCTGACAATACTCCGTTGCATTGAGAGTCAGAGGGACACTAACCACCTTATGCGCATAGGTGCTGTAGGACTCACTTGTTAGCGTGAGACTCCTGAGGTGAGACCGCCCGTGCAATAATGCAACGAAGTATAAAAGCCGTGCTCCTGCCAAGACCTACGGTAAGCATGGGGGCGAAGCTCAACACATCGGGGGCCGATTTGCCATATATACGGCGTACTGATGCTCGAGGCTCTGTACTACAGGCGACAGGTCTGGTTTACGCTGTTGCTTCGCTCATACTTCCATTCACATCTTGTCACCGAAAGCGACATCTATTTCCTATTCCAAACTACCTTTTGTATCTAGTCATTGTCAAAGAGATCAGTTTCCCTTCACTTGGAAGCGGTGGGGAGTAATCTGTCAAGAATCAAAGGACTCACCAACGTATATGCTCTCTTTTCTTACTTCCACGCAGAAGTGCAAGGCACTCCACTCCGTTCTTTCCTTTTATCACAGCTAGGACCTCAAACAGTCCCGCATCACCCCTCAGAACTGCGCGATGGACCAACAAGCGCGTGTTCTCCATATCTTCAATGTCGAATATGGCCAAGCGAACGCCCAACTTGCCATAATCCACGAGCTGCTGATCCGAGGGGTCGAGGTTCATGTTTCGTCCTTTGAGGGATTGAGGGCGCGCTTGTTAGACTTCGTTGAGGAGAATGGCCATCTGTTTCCGCAGGTCGACGGCAAGCCTAGGATAAGCTTCTACCCCATCAACACCATAAGCATGAATCAAGCAACTGAGCAGCACCTGGGTACGACCGACAGGACGCACAAGACTGGACTGAGTGGCATCCGGCAAATGGGAGCTGGTGCTAATCCATGGACGGGACCACAATATCTTGACGGTTTTTGGAGCATCGTTGAGACCATCAAGAATGTCAATCCTACAATTATCGTGGTCGACGGCATATTCGCTATGGGGATGGATGCCGTGTCGCATCTTGGCCGGGTGAAGGACTTGGTCATTACTGAGATCATCGGCTGGAGATACATACTCCAAAAGATACAACCTACCCCGGTCGGCTTCTACAAGTTCCCAGCGTAAGTGGTTATCAAATATGTCATACGTTGGCAGAGTTAGTGAGGCTTACGCACAGTAGCGTATGCTCGGGGCATCCATATCCGGTTCCGTGGTATTTGATCCCTCGCAACATCTTTCTCCAACTATACACGATTTTCAGACTGTTTACAGACCCAATACACAAGGAGGTCCTGGATGTTAGGAAAGGAATCGGCCTCCCGGGTCCCCTGCTGCCCATGCACATGCCTCCAGGAATGCAATACGACGGCCGATATGTGACTTCTTCCCTCCCGGAGCTGGATTATCCACTCAAGGTGATTCCCAATTGGGTCGACGCATGTGGACCCATAATACTACCTCCAGCGTCACTTGCGCAAAAGGATCCTGAACTGGCACAGTGGCTCAAGAAGCGTCCAACCGTGATGATTAACCGGGGAACGCATAACGTAATGGACTCGGACAGCTTAGCCCAGACAGCTGCGGGTATACGTCTATTTCTGGATTCCTTCTCAGATCACCAAGTACTTTGGAAACTGAAGACGGGCAAGGACAGCCAGCGGAGAGACGTAACCGGACAAGCTGTACAAGACATCCTCGGTAAAGAGGTCAAAGAGGGACGAGTTAGAGTGGCGTCGTGGATCGCAGCGGATCCTATCTCATTGCTTAACACCGGCAGCATTGTTTGCTCCGTTCATCATGGCGGAGCAAACACATTTAACGAAGCACTCGTGTAAGTACAGCTTACCACCAACGCTTAATTGACATAAGCGCACGTTGTCAGCATACACTCAAACGAAGCTCGGCTGATCCACTATAGGTATGGAGTTCCACAAGTCGTACTACCTACCTGGTTCGATACGTACGACAATGCGGCCTTGGTCTCTTGGCTACAGGTAGGTGTGCATGGTTCGAGAAGAGCAGCACCAGGAATAGAAGCTGTAGAGTTCAGTAACGCGCTGAAAAAGGCTGTATCAGAACCAGAGATCAGACTCAGAAGCAAGGAGTTACAAGAGGTTATCGATAAGGCGGGCATAGGTCGCGTACTCGCGGCTGAAGCGATCATCAAGCGTATGCATGAGCGGATTAGGACGTGAGCGATCAGAGCCTTGCATACAACCAAGGGACTGAAAAGGAAGTCATGGCTTATGGGGTGGCTATACTGCTTTAGATACCCATCCTCTGTGAAATCGTGACAGGATTGTTGAAAAATGTCTGTTTGCAAATGCCACGCTAAGATCACCGCTGACTAAGCGCAATCCGTTTGGTGCCCGTGCCAGATCAAACCACCGTCATGGATTTCTTGTCTTTGTCCAGTTCTGACACCTGCACGTTCTCAATCCTGATTCGGATCTCTTTAAGGGGCTTGACCTGTATACTGCTCCAGAAGTTAGCCCATGCCTTGCACGTACGATCGTTTTCATACTAGATCCTCCAAAATAAGCCCCTCATGGAATCGCAAATGCAGCCTTGTCTATGTGCACCTAAAAGGTCCTGAGCGTATAAACAACCTTGACGAAGATGGGTGAGACGGTTCAAGCGCTTGAGGTAAGTATCCTTGTTAGGACCACAGGCTTCTTACTAACGGCTCGTTCAGCGCGAATATTGTCCGCCCGTTGATACGGCGCTGTTCTATGCTATTATATCAGACTATGACCTCAGCGAAGATGAGAGCCTGCACCAAGCAAAACAGGTTTTGAATGATATCAAATCATCCGCTGTTGTGGAAGAGAATGGCGGCTTCGACCCATCTGGTAGTAGTGGTGGTCAGCCGCCTTCATCCAGTTCGCCAGTCCGCCGTTCCCCCAATGGCAGCCAGCGTGCGCCCTCCGAGATGACGGATGTCACCAGTCTGTCGAATGGCATGTCATCTCTCGAGTTTGAGAGTGGCTCGGGTACTGAAGGAGAGCCCGATACCCAGCCAAGCGTGCACTATGCTAATAACGAGCGATTGGATGACTCCGCCAAATTGGCGCAGCTAATGGAGATGTTCCCAGGCTTGAACGACTACACCATCTCTCACACACTACAGAAGAGTGATGGCAACTGGTCCAGAGCCTTTGATGAACTTTTGAATCAAGTGTACTTCGAGGAAGCCAACCTTGCCGAGGGAGAGGAGAGAATTCCGGCAAAGGGCATTGATGGCTTTACTGAGAACCTTAACGGGTTACGCAAAAGCAAAGGGAAGTCAAGGAGGAAAAATGGCAGATCCACTCAAAGCATGAATGGGAGCCGACCACAATCAGAGGAGCAAGACGATCAGCTGACGCCGGCTGCTTTTAGTAGAAACAAATGGCAGAGCGCGATTGACGATGTAGACTTCATCTGCACACGAACAGGACAGGATACCAAGACTGTTTCTTCAATTTACCACAAGCAAGGGGCTTCCGTACCCCAGACAATCAAGGGTCTCCTGGATTTGCACACGAAGGAGGCTGAATACAGGAAGCATCGCGACGCCACAGACGTCCAATACAGTGCATCCGAACTAGGCCAGGACTTTCCGACCATTAAGCCGGAGTATCTTGTTGCGTTGATTTCCGTTACATATCCTTCAACATCAGCAGCACATGAACTAGCCAAAGCCCTTACGGCCAAAAGGTTCTCTCCAGACTCTGGAATCCAAATCATACAGAAACATGCCCCAATCGACTTGGGATACACCGAAGTTGGCAAGAAGTCAACTCCGAAACCCACAAACCGCTCAGCTGATCCAAACCAAACAGCTGCCTTAGCCGCGTCTTACATTAACGATCGCAATACCGCGTTTCAGAAAGCTTCCGGCTACTATAGGAAAGGAAAGTCGGATCATCTCATGGGCGCCGCCGCCGGCTACTACTCGCAGGTGGGCCGCGACTACGATGCTGCGGCACGACTTCATTCCTCAGCTGCGGCCGACGCTCTAGTAGCAACGCAGTCCGGTCCCTCGTACTGCGATCTGCATGGTGTTGACACCAAGAACGCTGTGAGGATAGCGAACGAGAGAGTTACGGCGTGGTGGCATGCTCTGGGCGAGGCGAGGCTGAAGGGGAGAGCAGGGATTGGGCCCGGGTACAAGATCGTTACCGGTATAGGAAGGCACAGTGAGGGTGGGAGGGGGAAGTTGGGGCCAGCGGTGGGGAAGATGTTGGTCAGAGAGGGCTGGAAGGTTGAGTTTGGGACAGGCGAATTGTTGGTCACTGGTGCGGTGAGGAAGAGATGATCCCTAACCATTTGAGTGGACCGCGGCGACGATGGGAGTTCTGACGGGTTAACAATGGATCTACATTTTGCAAACCCTGTATATCTGGATCATGTAGTGCGTCTGTTGAACACTTAGCTTGGAGCTCTGAGAGATAGATAAGTTTACAGAATAGACAGTAGTTGAAAGGGACATGATGTCTAGTCAAAAACCACTTTCTTCCCTTGGAAAGCTGCCGTGCCCTTCTGTTCCTTTGCCTTCTTCTTCGCCTCCCAGCTCGGATGCAACGGTCCCTCGTCATCTCTCTTCGGCTTGACATTCCTTGGCTTCACGGCCTCAGCGTTTGCCCCCGACTGCTCCGGCCCTCTCCCAAAACTCTTTGGGCCTCTCTGCCTCTTGCCCCTAAGCCCCTTACCACCCTGTCCGTCCTCCTGCGCCCCTTTTCGCGGATCCCACCCCCTATTTCTGTCATCTTTCTTGCTACTGCTGATATGCTTCGCCTTCTCGCCGTACTTCTTCTCCCAGATCTGCTGGCGCGCTCGTTGGCCGCGACGGTTCTTGCGCGGTGCTACGTCAATGTCCGAGGCCTCGGATTCGGAGCCGGAGATATAGCCTCCTAGGGTCATGGAGGGGATGAAGGTAGAGGTCTTCGGTTTCTGGGTGGTGTTGGTAAGCACGACTGGCTTCGTGGTTGGTTTAGGGGATGGTGAAGGTGAGAATGGTGGAAAGTCTGGTGCAGATGCAGACTCTAATCCTGATGCCGAGGGTGATGGGGAGTCGAACGGAGGAGGTGAAGGCGAGAGATCAGGATCAGGAATGTAGCGCACCGAGGGACGTTGGCCAGGTGTTGGTGCGGGTAACACTGCGAGTCCGTCTTCTTCCATTGCATCTGAAGCGCTGGCTCCGTCTTCTTCGTCCGAGGAGCCGACTATTCGATCATTGAATCGAGCATAGTAATCCTCTTCGTCATCCGAACCCTCATCATCGCCAGTGTCAGACCCCGACGCTTCCTCGTCTGGTTCTGGGCTTTCGAAGGCCACCTTCTTGCTACCCCGTCCTTCGTCTTCCATTCTTCTTTTGCCATCCCCTTTCGTCTTTGGTGTCTTCGCACCCTTGCTATCCGGCTCCTTGTCTCCCAGCGCCTTCCGCACACTGTCCACAATATCTGCCATGGCCTCTTTGACCGGATTCGAGTTGTACAAGCGTGCCGTGACGTTTGCTGTCGCAACATCCGCGATTCCTCGTGACGGCACCCTGACATACTCCGGCAATGCCGGTGCGGTAGCGATTGACTTGATCTTGGAGAGCGTTTTGTGTAGATGCGCCTCGGCCGCTAACACCAAATCCAGTGCCTTGAGAGCTTTGATCTCCGATTCGATCCGCAAGAGTTGCGAAGCATCTTCACTCGATGTAGCCGCTTTCTGCCGTCTGCCCAGTTTCTGTCGTTCGAATCCTCGTGCTGTCTTCAGTGCTCTGGCGAGCAGCTTCTTCCCGTAAGCGATCTTCTGCTCCGCCTGAGCTTGCTGTGTTTTGAGGCGCTTGTTGTTGGGTCCTGTAGAAGGGGTTTCATCCTCGTTGAGCGCGCTCCGTTTCCTCTTCAGCGCAGACATCCTCGGTGATTGCAGGTTGCTATATTGGAGAGGAGGTGAGCAAGTTCATTAGCGATGATGCGGGACACGAAGGTTCATGGATGAATACTTTTTCTGCCACCGCCTACATTGTGTATGTACAAAAAGTTTCTGGACAAGTCTGGATTCCACCCCATCTACATATAGTCCTGCACAATAATGGCTGTCGCACTTGGGAAGAAAAGGCAAACGCAATCAGACACTGCTGGCCAGCGAGGCAACCGGAGCAACAAGCGCCGAAAGGTGGCTGCATCATCTCAGGAGCAATCACATGTCCCGGCAGCCAAGCATGTCCGCCTGGATGAACTGTCATGGAATGAGGTCGAGTTGCCCGACCGGCTGGATGACTTTGAGGGCTTCTATGGTCTGGAGGAAATAGATGACGTGGATGTTGTGCGCGATACATCCGGTCGGATCTCCTTTAAGCGGAACAAAAGCCCGCAAGACAATCACTCTGAAAATGGAGGGCCCGTGCAAGAAGCTACAAATAACCAAGTCCCTGAGGTTGCTGGTGAAGTGGAGTGGGAGGGCTTTGATGACGGTGTCGAAACCCAAGAACCCCTCCTCCAGGCCGCAGTGGCTGATGGTGACGATCTCAAGCCCAGGAGCAAGGAGCCGGCAAGGGAGCAGAAGAAGGAGACGGAGAAGAAGAAGCAGAAGCAGAAGCAGAAAAAGGCAGGGTCTGAGAAAGCGGCCAAGTCAGTGGACACTTTTTCCGCGTTTGAGCAGCTTGAGGATGAGGCAGCTGATGAAGACTTTGATGTCTCGGCATGGGGCCCGCTACAACTCTCTCCGGAGACTCTCTCATCGCTCCGACATCTCAAGTTCTCCAAACCAACGCCCATTCAGGCAGCATCCATACCGCTTGCTGTAGCAGGTCATGATGTGGTAGGCAAAGCAGTCACCGGATCAGGTAAAACGCTGGCCTATGGCATTCCGATCCTAGAAGGATTCCTTGAGCAAGGAGAAGCAACAACAAGCAAAGCGAATGATGACCGGGTTCCGCTTGCTCTTATTTTGTCACCTACAAGGGAGCTTGCTCATCAAATCACAGGCCATATGGCAGCCCTCTTTACAGGAGGTGCTTTGGAAGGTCCACGGATTGCAACCATAACTGGGGGGCTATCTCTACAGAAGCAGCAAAGGTTGCTCGGGAAAGCAGATGTGATCATTGGCACCCCCGGTCGATTATGGGAAGTCATCAGTAATGGTCAGGGCTTGCTTGATCGCTTAAAGAGGATACGATACTTAGTGGTAGACGAAGCCGATCGCTTGTTGAGTGAAGGGCATTACAAGGAGGTCGAAGAGATTCTCAACGTTTTGGACCGCCAAGACGATGAAGTGATCGAGGATGAGGAGACGAAACCAACAGAAACGGACGACAGTGGCCGACAGACGCTTGTGTTCTCCGCCACTTTCTCCAAGGAATTACAGACAAAGCTTGTAGGGAAAGCCAAAGCAGCACATGCGTCAATGAGCAAAGAAGAATCAATTGCCTATCTGTTACAGAAGCTGAAGTTTCGAGAAGAGCGACCCAAGTTTGTGGATGTCAATCCCGTGGAACAGATGGCGGAGGGTTTGAAAGAGGGCATCATTGAGTGCCTGGGGACTGAGAAAGACCTATATCTGTACGCAACGTTGCTTCACCATCCCGGACAGAGGACACTGGTTTTCGCCAACTCTATATCGGCAGTCCGTCGATTGACGCCGCTGCTGCAGAACCTAGGACTATCGGTACTGGCACTGCATTCGCATATGCCCCAAAAGGCGCGGCTGCGTTCTGTGGAAAAGTTCACGTCCCAGAAGGGATCTATGCTGGTTGCTACTGATGTAGCAGCACGTGGTTTAGACCTTCCGGCAATCAGTCTGATTGTACACTATCACTTGCCGCGTACAGCAGACACGTATGTGCATCGTTCCGGCCGGACGGCTCGCGCTCAAGCTACCGGTTCAAGTATCCTTCTTTGCGGCCCAGAGGAGACGGCCGGAGTGCGGCGGCTGGTAGCAAAGGTACATGCCAAAGCAGCTACCAAACAGAATGGAGCCGGCTACTACATCCGGTCATTAGACATTGATAGGCGCATAGTAGCACGACTAAAGCCGCGCCTGACGTTGGCAAAGGCTCTTGCAGATACCACAATTGCAAAGGAGAAGAAGAACAACGACGATGACCTGTTCCGTCAAGCAGCTGAAGAGCTTGGAGCAGACTACGACAGTGAGGAGTTCGAGGCGGCTGCAATAGGAAAGCGGGGAAGGGGCAATAACCGTATCAAGACGGAAAGAAAGGCACGTGCTACCAGCAAGAATGAGGTACAGCAGATGAGGGCGGAGCTCAAGGCCTTGCTGTCGGAGAAGATCAACGTTGGCGTCAGCACCCGGTATCTGACAAGTGGTGGGCTGGATATTGATGAGCTTCTGAAAGGCTCTACCAATGCGGACTTCCTAGGTCATGTTCAAGGGCTAGGCCTGGAAGACTGAGTGAGCCGTATTTTATTCAACTTCTACGTAAGATACCCATGTTCCAATGCAGCTTCTCCACCTGGTTCAGCCAAAGGTGTTGTTCTTCTGCCTCTCAATGGCGACCTTTGTTGCTTTATCAATGTCCTCCTTTGGCAGCCCAAGCAGATCATTGATGGTGCCAATTCTCTTCTCGAAGTTCCCAGTATCATCAGGATAGAAGACTCTAGTGTACATCATTCTGACGAACCCCATTCGGTCGCCCTTCTTCATGTCTTCGACACCTTTCTCATACCGTTCCTTGGTCGACTCCTTTGTGATTTTCCAGTCGTCGATCTTGGTACCAGTGACCCTCATGACGGAGTCAAGCATATCTTTTTGGCTGATGGTGAAAGATGACACATATACACACTTGTTCCTGAACCGATCCAGAGAACGGGTGTTGTCTCCTCCCTCCGGCTGAACCGGCAGACTCAAAAGCGCAGCAACGGCACGGCCGACCTGCGGCCAAGTGCTCATACTGGTGAGGACCTCGCCATCGTCGAAGAAAGTCACCGTCCGCTTCTCAAAATTGAAACCGTAAGACTGCTCAATGCCAAGACTCCACTCATACCAGAAGCCGGTGTTGACACCGATGTAAGAGCTCTTCCCTTGACTGGCGATATACTCCCTATTCTTCGCCTTAGGCGCGAATATGGGCACATCTTGCTGCAGCCCAGGGTGGTCAGTGTCCGGAGACCACTCGTTGGGCAGCACCCAGGGCACGCCAGCTTCGGCAGCGGCGTCAATGAGTGGTCTTTCGAACTGGTGAGCGACTTGCCCTGGCAATGTGATGATCAGGACGTCCTGGCCACGAAGGGCTTCAACGATACTGGAGGGGTTGGCGTAGTCGATCTGCTTGACTTGCACGCCTTCAGGAAGGGTGCTGGTGCTGTCCATGCGGGTCAGGGCTGTGACGGTATGCTTGCCCCCCTTGAGTAGGGCGGAGGTCATGTGAGAGCCGCTGTTACCGCTGGCCTGGGTGGAGGTGTTAGTCATGATGGGTAGATCTGTGGTCATGGCAGTGGGTACATACGCCCACAATTGCAACGTTCCTGATGTAGTTTGAGTTGGCCATGTTGACGGAGGTTGAGAAGGCTCTATATGCTCTTGCTCTGAGTGTAGATGTGACGTATGAAGTTTGTTATCTAGTCAGGGATGATATAAAGATCATCAATTCGAGCAAGGCTAAGGTGATGAAGACTTTCAGAGAAGGCTTGATGCCGCATTGACGGTTGGATGAGCTCTACTTATACTCAAAACCCATCATCTGCTAGTCTCCAGTTCGCAATCGGGAAGGCCGCAATGAGGCTCCGTTAAGTCCGCCAAGTACGAGTTGGTGGGAGGTCCGCATCGCTGAATGGGCGCGACTTCGTCCCATGGTCACCACTTGCTTGTCAGGATTTGGATCTAGCTCCAGTTCGCATCTTTCTGAAGCTTGAGCGTGAGATCGGTCTAACCTTACTTCGGGTTCTCTAGCCCCAGCTCTGATACGCTTATGAGCGGGAGCTAAACTCATTGTGTTGTAGCATGACTTCGGGTCTATCACTCATAAGCCCGTGCCGCCCTGCATGCCTCGTTCTTCATTAGCACCTTAGCCGCACAGCCACCTGCTCGTCCTTTGAAGAGTTGGAAAGAACAATCAAATGATAAGGTAACGGAGAAGATGCAATTGGAACCGGCGAATCGAGGGGAAGCGCAACTTATCGTACTAGCTAATGCATGCGTTCCCTTCTCCGAGTCACCCAAACAATTTCCTTTGTGGCGCGGTTGCCGCTTTTCCCTTATTCTCTAAGAGGCAATCCTTCCTGCTCTATTTTCCGTTGCCTTCCAGATCTCATATCCAATTCGTGAAGCAAAAGAGTAGGCGGTCCTTCTTTCTGTTGAAGATGTCTGTAGCAGACTAAAGCTTCCATGATACTTTGGCGACCCTATGCTTCACTCACTCAGGCTAAGGGTAACGCTAGATCTTGTTCGGTTTCTAGATCTACTTCACGTATTTTGCTCTGCTCTTCTTACTCATAAATACGCCGCCTCATCCTCTACTGCGAATGCGAATTATTCATCCTCTCCCGTTCCAGGAAAGGGACTGGCCTTGTCATGGGTCGTTGCTGCCTGACGTCTTCGACACGGTTTAGAATGGAAACCGCGGCTGCAGTGACTGTGTGTTCACTTCCCTGGATGTTCACAATGGGAAGCAGCAGCTGGTTCGAGATTTTCTCTCGTAGATACCACTGTCCGTAATGTTAGCTTCTCCCTCAAGTAGGCTTGTGTTAAGGCTGTCGAGTGTTTCTCAAAGTCCTCATTACAGGAGATTTGATCCTTCTATAACGCAAACGTCTTTCGCTACGACGGACGCTTCTTTGTTCCTTGATAACCAGTAAAATATGATTCCGCTAGCTGCCATGTACTCCACGGCTCTCCTCGGCGTTCTGTTCCCCCTGTCACTGTCCGTTTCTGTGGATGCCTTGAGTGCCGTCAGCAAGCGAACTACCTGTAGCCCATTTCCGATCCACCCAATGTTTGACAGAGGTTCCGTACAGAGCGACAGAGAGGACGGAGGATCACTACAGATCATGATACAGTTTTCCGTCGACGACATACTTCCTTTACCGATGTCTTACAGCATCGTCGCTCATTCAGTGCCGCATGACCTCAGAAAGTCTGCCTTTTCAGCACATGGTTCAATCGCGGGGGGCGATACCTCTCGGAAGGTAGCCTTGCTCACTTTGGACTCGGAACATTTATTCTCGTATAACCTCTGGTATCTGCTTCTGTCCGCTCGAGCACACGGCGACTCTCTCTCCACAGTTACGGATGTTCTCTACCTCACTACGAACCAGGACGGATCTGTTATTGCTAAAAAGACGTCTGAATCTATGTAGGCCGACAGTTCACCTTTTGTGGTCATAAGATCCCTACTGATGTCATGGGTAGGGCTGCGCGGATGGGCAAAGGTCCTAGTTCCGAATCAAGCTCCCATAAGCATGCATACAGCAGCACCACCAGCCGGAGCGCATCCAACACTTATAATGTGGACATCCAGATTACGTACGATCGCCTCAATCCCGAGGGCTCGGATTTCATCGTAGCGCCACTTCCGTATGCAACGATCATTTTGGAAGATGCAAACGGTACTCAGATCCACAACTTTACTTTGGATGTTCAAGGCTGTGCTCTCACCAGTTTCAGCACGGAAGCCGAGCGAGAAGATATTCAGGCATGGGTCATGCTATTCAACGATCACTTTTCGTTTCGTATCATGGACACGGTGTCAGGCTTTCTTTTAAGACCTCCGCATGGCGCAAGTCTGGAGATCGGCAAATCCGGCGACATTAGAACGAGAGCACATTACCCTGCCGGCTACACTACTCTTGCCAGCTTAGCCAGGACCTGGGATGATCTTAATGCATGGAGGATAAGAGTGGAGAATGTTCTCGGTATTCACGGCGTTCCTCCTCTTAGCATTGTGCTTGTCGGGATCGAGATTGCGCCGTTCTGGTTCGTGTGTCCACCATACCTAGTTTGTCCTTCGGACTTTGTTGTCCACCTGCCAGAACAGTATCTTCAGAACGCTGGTGCTATTGCCCACGAGTACGGGCACCACGTTATGAATCACCTGATTCAAGGTGGCATTCCCCACACACCTGCCGGAGTGGACAATATGCATTCGTTCTGCCCTGCCGGCCCAATCAACCCTCAGCTCGCTCTATCCGAGGGTTATGCTACTGCATTCTCGCTTTGGATTCGTCAATCACATATTGCCGACGTTTATGATTTCGAGCTCTATGTTTGCGATGCTGACAGGAACTTGACCACCTCAGAAGGTCGCATCGTTGCTGCTCTCTACGACCTGATGGACAACTCTACTAAGCCCGAGTGTAACAACGGCGACCCTAACCTCGGTTTGAGCTTCTATTGCGATGACACCGGTGGCCAAATGTTTACGCCGCAGTTGGTACTCCGAGACTCTTTCATGGGTCCGCCTGTCTACAGCATCACTGAGTGGTGGGAGCGATTGGCTACCAAATACGCTGGGCAGCTGGGATGGTCGGCTGGTTGCAAGGCGATGGCATACAACTACTTCGCGTTCACCCCCAGCAGCATGTGTTCAGACGTCTGAAGAGCCTCGACCGGTTCTAGACCGCGAGCATTCAATGGGCTCTGACAGCGAGCGGGGTTCAGCAGAGAACTTTCTTTCTGTCATGCATTAGTGCTGGTTTTCACAGTCTTATACTTTTGTTGTATATCTTGAGAGCATAACGTGTAGTCTCTGGTTGCAGCTATTTCCATAGTGTGTCCATATCAGCAATGGCATGAAGCCTTCGTTGCGTGTTGTCAGCAGATTCGGGGGATGGGAGGCCGTCTCTGCACACCGTAGACGTGTTCCACTCCGCCCCCGTTGTTTCTTGCCGCCTCCATGTGTCTGTCGAAAAGCCGATTTGGCTTCTCACTCAAGTCGACGTGGCGCATGCAACTGCTTTGTTACGTTAGTGGAGAGGTCCAAAGAAAACTTAGCAAGTCTCAAATGTTCATCCATGCCTGCAACTGATTGAGAGGTACTGATAAGATTCGCCACAGGGATATGCGGCTTGCTGTAATCGACTGAATGGATGGCGTACGCGATACGCTCAGCATGAACTTCCGCCTTCGCAACAGGAGTAATAGCTCTATCGCGATGACCAGAAGTAATCGACGATGGGTTTGTTCACATACTGGCTTTCATATTGTTAAGTGGTAGCTGGCCTTGAATGTCTGATGCTGCTGGTGTCATGGTTCTCACCATGTGCTCGTAGAGCCCACTGTATCTCAGACCCATCCTTCCAATATGTCCTGTGCTCCTGCGCCTCTCTGCAACAAAGGAGCTGAACAAGATCAACCCAGGCTATGCTAAGAGCCACCTATCCAACTGTCTCGTCACAGGCGCATGCAGACGGCTTCAGAAAATCTGCACATGGCTTATTTCTTTAAGTCTTCATCAGAGTCCTCCACCTCCTCAAACCTCCCTTGATCCCTTGACATCTCAACCGGATTGACCACGTTCATCACGCCTGTCGCCTTCAATCTACTGACCGTTAGCATGCTCTTCCCTTCTTATTGACCCTCACTTACCGCTCGAACAGCACAAACAACCTCTCCGCCTCCCTTTCCTTCTCCTCCCTGCTCATTGGCGGCCCCTCGTCCTTGGGCTCCGCATCAACCCTTTGCCCCGTTACAGGGTTCACCGGCACACTTGGCCCACCAGCTTCACTCGTACTCCACGCATCACTCGCGTTCTCCGGCACGGGCAGGTTGTGGCTCATCAGAAACCCAGACGCGAAACCATAGCCAATGTTTTTGACAAACTTGTTTGCGTCCTTATCAGAAAGCTCGAAGAACATCGCGCTGATGTTTTCTCGCAAGTTCGGGGTGAGAGGAGACGTAGACAGGCGCAAGAGGCGGCTAGAGAGGGTGTCGGACTGGCCGAGAGGTCGGGAGCGCTCGTCATCGGTGGGGAGAAGCAGCCATTCCATGTATTTCTTGACGCTATCTGGGGCGATCTCGTATACTTTCCGGATGAGGGTGAGCACGGGGGCGGCGACGCTGTCGAGGTCGGCTTCCTTGTAGACGTGGAGGGCTTGGTCTAAGACGTTGATTAAGCGTTCGGCGTTGCATTTGGCGTCGAATTTAGGAAAGAGTGGGTTGCTTCCGATGTGGGAGCATTTTTTGTCCTCAAGATCGAGGTTCATGAGGGCGTTGATGAGGTAGTTGATTGGTGGCTGTAGTGGCGGATGTGGAAGTGGCAGCTTGTTTAGCATCTTCAGGATAGGCTTCATCGACTTGCCGAAGTTGGTAGCCAGCCCAGGATAGTAGTGGGTTATGTTGAAGATAAGTTTGAGCGTTTCCGTCAGCGCCATACCCTCGACAGGTGATGGAGGCGAGGGCCTTTTGGCTCTCTGGGAGTGCTGGCCCTGGCTGGAGATCTTCTTGGCATGCCTCACCATTGCCTTGTCGTACAAATCAGTGCTGTTAGCATGACTTTGGGCACCGTACTTACCTCATTGATGCTGTCCGCCAGTTGACTCTCTGCAACTAGCTTCTCGAAGTCTAGGTTGGTGTCATAGGTGGTGAGAAATAGTATCCTCGAGATTAGAAATTCATCATCCGCATTATCACACTGGAGCTGTGTCAGTCCAGCAAAAGAAACATTGGAGTGGTTGGTTACCTTGAGTCGTTCTGCGGCTTTCCCCGTGTAACCCAAATCTACGAACATCTGCCTTGTCTCCGGTCGCAACAGCATTGCATTTGCTATGCACCTAAGGGCTTCCCTCGATGTGGTTGGCGAGTTGCCATCGAAAGCATGTCGTGTGAGTGTTTCTATACCCTTTGTTATGGGTTTATATTAAATTCGCCGAAAACACATGGTCTGTAACAATCTCACCTCTCTCGTGAAAATGGCATCTGAACCGTTAATATCGCGGCCGTAGACTTTCACTTGCTCTAAGATCGTGTTGCGTTCTTGAAATATAAGCATATGAATGTTCGTCCCGGAAAGCATAGCTTACGTTGAGGGAGTAGGTTCTTCTCGGTGAGATCAACGCGAAGTCTCTCCATGAGATCCGTAACAACATCGTGCTTAGGCCTGCCTCCTTAACACAACATCAGCCCGGAGGTTCACTTGGATGATTGCAGTCGGTCTTTACCCAGACTGCTGGCGGTGGAAGACAGCGATGAGATACTTCCTGGCCTCGAAGACATGTTTGAACTGTCGAACGGTGCCGGATTCACGGAGAGATGAGATTTGCTAGAGGGAAATACTTAAACATAGACTTGTTGACGTTGACACTATTGCGGAACATCTGAGACACTTCCGGAATGTGAAAGCATATCAGCCACGCCGTGCGTACTTGTCTTCTATGGCTTGATCAACTTCGTGAGCGCGGGGTGCTGATCCGCTAAAAGCTGATGTTTCGATATCGACCCCTAAGCACGGAGACGCACGAATACAGAATCTGAGAAGCAATGGAGAACCGCAAGGCCAACAGGAATCCGTTGAGATAGAGAAAACAAGGAGTATGCCGCACACGTAGATTTTAGTGAGTGACAGATGCGCCCTTAAGGGCGGCTTGCTAATTGATGAAGTATATTCAGGAAACCGGCTGCGGAACGTGATTCGTGGTCTCGCAATGAGTTACAACGATTTCTGCTCTTGGTCGGTGCAATGTCTGCAGAGCGTGGTAGAAGCCACTTGAACGTTGATATTCGATACCTACAGATACGTCCCACTTCCAGGGTCTTAGATACCCCACAGATGCACGGGTGGTGTGCCCCCACGGTGTACATCTTGGCACGGGCTTCGACCGGGAGTTCAGAAACTCACGTGAGCAGTAACCCGCGGTGGTCCCCAGCCGTTGCCTTGGCGTCCCTCGCGTTCTCGGACACGACCGCGTCTCCGACATCAGACACGCGTAAAGCACTTGCTCTTAATGCCCTAGCAACTGCATGAGTATCGAGCATTGCGGCCTCCATGTCCACTTCCTATGGTTACTGTTTGGTCATTCACGGGTGTTACTTCATTTGTTACTCTATTTGATACCCTTCTAGCTTTCGTTGCTTTCTGTGTTCCATGCATTGTAGATGGCGTTCTCTTCCATGTTCCAAAATCTACCTGCCTGCCCACCAACACCACCAAAGAACACAGCAAAAGATGTCCAAGAAGCTTTGGACTTCCTCAAGGATAGTTTTGAAGTGGAGAGAGCAACGCTGAACCCTACCATTCCAGAGATCGTTGCGGATACCCCTCCATCATCCTCACCACCGTCGTCCCGCGAACCACCCGCTACCGAGTGTAGGAAACGCAAGAAGAAGGTCGACTTCTCGCCTTGGAATGAATACCATAGAGGCGCACGGTTTTTTCTGTCCAGCCCTGGGCCTAGACACCCTCTTCGACAAGTCAATCCTCCGACGAGAACAAAGACACCTAAGTCAATCCTGAAACCATTCGATAGGAGTCTCAACCTCGTCAGTCCTTCGACCGATCCCAACTCTACATACATCTTTGCACCCCACAAGTACGAGAATCTGGGAGGGATGCTGGAAGCCATAGCACAGGCTTTAGCGTCTGAAGTGCGCAACCAGAAGAGGGATGGTTACATCGCTCTGCTCGGTATGCTCAAAGCGTATAAAGAGCTGCCCGAGCCAGAAGAGTGGGAAGCAAAGATGACCTTGTTCGCTCAGTTCATAAAGAGGGACCTGTCAGCGCAGAGGGAAGATGGACGACTGGACAGCGAGGTTGTTGTTCAGGCTCTGAAGCTGCTTGCAAGTTTTCTGTATTACGCAAAGCTTTCTGACAAACTCGATGATGACTTCAAGGTGTTCGTGCTTGAACGGTCCATCAAAGCTATCGAAGAGACCACGCTACCTAAGGGGGTCATCAACCATCATATCCTAGTATTGTCAGCACAGAATTTCACCTCGAAAATCCTGACACCTGAACGCGTCGGACGTATTACGACTTCAATCAAGGATCTGAACCAACGTGTGACGGGGCAGTCAGTCGTCGGCGCTCGACTACTTGTTTACAAGAAACTGGTCACGTTGTCACCTATTGTAATGGTGTCGCGGATGGCCGACTGGATCGAGAACATATTCCACGGTATGCTTAGTGCGGTGAAAGAGATCAGATTACAAGCTATCGATGCGTGTTCGCATACTGCCCTTTCACTTGGGTCCAGGACAGGTACCAGCAGTCAAGCCTCGCAAGGCATAAAGAAGCTTTTCGAAACTGAAGTAGAAGGGCATAGGAACTACGGCGACTTTTTCATCTCACGCCTCGAAGACATGCGTCAATTGAGCAAGGACGCCTCCGATGTTCCACTGATTTGGGGAGCAATCACAATTTTTTTCCAGAACAGTAGCCAAGTGGAAAGCTTTGGACACATCAAAAGCTGGCTCACCGTTATACAAAGTTGCCTCAACAGTAACACCACCGAGATCAGAAGCAATGGCCACAAAGCCTGGAACCGCTTCATTTTCGCTGTCTTCCCAGGCATGAAGACCTCTTCCTCCCTACGGGACATACTACGCCAACCAGTTACATCCCGGCTGCGAAAAAAAGACAAAGAAAAGGACTTGACGACAAGTAGGCAAATGGCTTACTCCAACTACTACCATCTCTTATACTATACTCTTCGACCATCCGAGTCAGTGGAACACCTTGATCTCTTCTGGGACGAATACGTTGCCCATGTCATGGGCAAACTGGGCAAGTCGAGCTCTAGGGACGCCCAGTCTTGTTGCGAGATACTTCTCCAGCTGTTTTCGCTCAAGAACCAACCGTGGTCGGACAGGCAAATGTTTCAGCCTCCGGGCATCACACGGCGGGACCTCCCAGGACTGCCTCCGAGATGGATCCGACAAAGACTGCCAAAAATTCTTCCTGTCGTGGAGACATGTTTTAGGATGGTGCAGTGGACCGATTTTTCGGAATCGACCAAGGACACCCATATCTTTTGTAAGATGTGGAGCGCGTTCTTGCAGGCGGTTGCCGATGCTGGGAAGACAGAGATTACAGTTTCTGCGTCAGGCGAGCAAAAATCTGCAATTACCCATTTCATCAACCTCCTTCATCGGCTCTGGCTCGGTTCATCGTACCTGCAACATGCGCAGCTCGGTTTCCTTGTGGAGCTGACATTTGAGCAGCTGGGGTACGGCAATTTTGGAGATAAGATCCTCCTCGTCAAGGACAATCAAGCGGAAGTGGAGGTCGCTCCCACGCCTTCACATAGGACAAAGAAGCAATCTTCACTGCGAAGCCCGCTTCTCCATATGATAGAGGCTATGCTCCCTGGCGACGATGAGTCACTGCTCCGCTTGATTGACCAGTTGATCACAAACTGTGCAGAGAAGCGGAATACCATGACACAGAGGCTTGAGCTCCTTCAGGACTGCTTCATCATATTGGCAAGAAAGCAGCGGAATAGTGTAGTGTCGCACAGCCCTAGTTTGGTGTCTCTTTGTAACAAGTGTCTGGTCCTTGCTGCAGCGGTCTTTGATGAAACGTCTGGCCGCAGCATGGACTGGCAGAAGGACGCATGCCAACCCGCAATCTCTCTGATTGTGCAGGCCGCAACACTAGACATCGATCCGTATGGTAATCCTGACCTTAATATCACGAGAAGACTTCTCCTTCGTGCAGCTGGACAAATCGACATCCATGTTGTGTTGGAATCCATTATCGAGCCGCTCAGCGCCCGTTTAGCCGTTACTCTTTCGTCTACATACTCCGTATGGGCCGAGGCACAAGCGCGGACAATCTTGCTCTTCCTCTGTGAACGGGACTCCTTGGGGAGTAAGGGCAAGCCTAGCCTCTCGAGGGATAGGGATCAGCGGTCGAAGAAGCGACTTGACCTGTCCTCGTTGCAGAATACCTACACCTTGCTGATTTCGCTCTTCCAAGCTGCTTACCAGAAGTCAAACGACCACCTTCTATCGTTCGTTTCTGCGGTGACGCCAGATCTTCGTCTGTTTCTGCAGAAGCTTCAACCTAAGACGTTGGTCAACGTTCTAACTAAACTTCAAAAGGGCTTCGCCATAGTCGTCGAGGATGCTGAAGGGAGACTTCTTGATTCGGAGGCGCAAAATAACGACGCTACTATCAAAGCCAGAAATCAGGTACATATATGATCCTTCACTCATCTCTACAGTAAGGTGTCCCTAACGTTGATGACAGATCCATGATCTCTGGGTCGCTCTTCTGCAGTTGATGGACACCATCCCCGAGCAAACCTCCAGTTTGCATCTGGACCTGCTCGTATCTGCAGGCCTGCGAAGCCGCTGGACTGCCGTAGCCACTACGACTATTCGGTGGTGGAACAGCAAGTCATCACTATTGGACAATGCCGAACTCCCCAAGAGTATTGCAGAAGCAGTCACATGCCTTGCTCCCATTGCTGATATCTATGTTCCTGGAAGCCTCAAGGGCACAGGAACAGTCAAGGTGAGAACTGAATTGAGTACGCCTGTCTCGATATGACTAATCGCCGGCTAGGCATTTGGAGGTGATCATTACCTTGATGAGCCGGAGGACGGAGTTGTAACGCTACGAGTACCTTCTAGAGAGCTCCATCACCGTGTAGCGGAATTCTCTACCCAGGCGACACACGATCGGCATGCCGTTGCAGGTCTGGCAGCTGAAAGTACGGCGGCAAGCGGCCTGTCAGTCAAACCTATGAAAGCCTGCTTACGACACAACGACTCGCAGGTACAGTTTGATGTTATCAGCTCATCGCCAAACCACGAACAACAGATCGAGTCTCAACTATTAACAGATCACCAAAAGGAAGTCCGGAGCAGGCAAGAAGATGGGTCAGTCATGTTCAGAGATTTCGCTTCCAGTCCTATTCGGAGAAGCCCACGCAAGGCCGGTCGCCTGACTCTGACACCCTTGGGCAAGGTAAGGAATGTCACGATCCTCGAGCCGCGATCATCAACTCCATCGCTGGATGATCAATGCATCGACGAGGAGGACGATGCTTTCGTGGCATCGTCTCCCCTGTTGAGATCATCCGAACGACGGAGAAGCCAGACAAAGATACCCATTTCCCGACAAGAAAGCCCTCTGCCGATTGTAGAGCTCGCAAATCTGGACGAGCCAGCATCATCACCGCCTGCAGCAGATGACGAAGATACAACTATGACTGAGGAGGTCATGTACATGACTGCAACTGCCGGACACATGCCACACGTCGTTTCGGATGCTGAAAAGCATGAAACATTAGATAGAATGGGTTTGGATGTCGACAAGGGAGTGCAGCAGGTGTCGAACGCTCCAGATTTGGCCAGCCCAAATGATAGAAACGATATCCTTGTTGAAGATGAAGGAGCAACAAACCCCAACGAACCATATAAGCCGAAAGCCAGAGCCAACAACGACCTGATCGCGGACATTATGCAGGAAGGACTTCGCGCACAAACAACTGTCATAATGGCAAACGAAATGATCGACAAGCCGGAAGAGGCAGAAGGAGAGACAAAGGCATTGCCAGTAGATGTTGTAAGAACGCCGATATTTCGTATGCCCGATCCTCTTACCGACGATGAGGACGAAGACGAGATGTTTGTGGATGCTTCTCAGGTTCCCCTGCCTTTGTCTGATGACGACACAACTACGCATACTTCAATCGCTCAAGTGCCCGCTTCACAGTCTGTCAGATCCAGCTTCCCAGCATTGAACACTGAAGGTGCAGGATCCACAGCAGGCGACACCACCAGAGTCGACGACTCGTTTGCAACAAGGTCCAAAATGAGCGACCAAACGGACGGGCCAGCGGCAGCTTCCTCTGAGTCTGAGCTTACTCCGCTGGATAGTAACTTTAGCGACGTCGACCCACTCTCTAAGGGGCAACAAGATCGACAACCACGATCAGAGACAGACGTGAGCATAAAAGGCCAGCAGCACCGTGAAAGCGCTCCGCCACGGAAGTCGAAGCGCCTCCTAGGAGAAGGGACTGAAGACTTCAAGATGAACGAGGAAAAGTCTGCAGAGGCGGAGCCTCTGTCTAAGAGGAAGAAAAGTAGCAAGGAACCGGCATTCCGAAGCGAGCCGAAGAAGTCCGTTGAGAAGGTGTCGGCACCACATGCGCGAGCTCGTGGCATAGCCCAGCTATCCTCGCACAACAGGGACGGTGGCGATGAAGAGGAAACCGTCATCAGGGTTAGACGTCCGTCCCTCGTCCAGCCGGCAGCTGCACCTTCGTCTCCTGAACCGTCACCAAGGAAGCGCAAGCGATCCCGCGGCCGTCCTAAGAAGAGCCAAAGGGCCGCGAACCAACCTCACTCGTCATCCAGAGCATCGACTCCTGCACCTTCAAAGGTTTTAGGGAAGAGAGCTAGACCAGCAAAACTGGAACCGGAGACTGATCAGTTGATTGCACCTACAGAGAGGCCAAGCAAACGAGCCAGAACTCTGACCCCGAATTTATCAAAGTCGAATGGTCCGTCCACACCGGAGCGGCTACGACCGAACGAAAACGCTGAATCGCCGATTGTCCGTGTAACGCCCAGGGACATGAAAGATCCTGGTTCAGCTGATGCAAGTACGTTCAATTCGCCAGGGTCTAGATCGGGCTCAGCTGCTACACCTGCAGTGGAGGGTGAAACGATTGCCGAACCAGACGCCCCAGCTTCGCAATCAAGCAGCCCAAGCCGATCGTTCTTGGCACGGATCATGGGCATGGCAGCAGAGATCAAGATGAAAGTTTTCGGTCGTGATCAGGAGTTGGAGCTGACCCGTGCTGTCTTCGCACTGGGCCATGAGATTTCGGAGGCCGGACGTAGAGGCAGTAAGCCTTCAGTTTAGGAACTCGCATAGAGGCAACTGTGTCGAACCCTTGGTTTCAACCCTGGCTATGGCCTCTTGGTTAATTGTAGTAGTAGTCCTCATGTGTATTGACTCAATTAAAGCGACTACTAGCTAGACAAGCCCGTACCCGTAGCAATTGTGAATTTCCACCACATCCGCATCGTACAGCTTTCTGCATGAAACCTCGTGCCAGCTTACACGTGACCTTGTCAGGGGTGCTTCAACTCGGGTTTATCGAATGCTCTTATCAGATTCAAATCCTGGTCCCGAAATACCGGTCCCCTGCCGCTCAATGACACCCCACAGTGCCCACCTGTCCTTCACTCCCTCCAGACGGTACCACATTGTTTACAATTAGCAGAGACTGAACGCTGACCGCGAACCTGGCGCAATAATCATCCGACTCACAATTTGACGACAAACTCGCACTTTGACGACATAGAGCACCGACTTGCAGGAGTCCCGCAGCATCTACAATGTCTCGACGAGTTGCCAACCCGGCTGCTGATAGGGCCGCCCAAAACCAGGCGACACTCAAGCAATTGGTGAAACTGGAGAGCAATAAGAGCTGCGCAGACTGTAAAAGAAACAAACGTGAGTTGGATTGTTTTTCCTCGTACACCCATCTCAGCAGCTGATCGTTGTCTGCAGACCCGCGATGGGCGAGCTGGAATTTAGGCATCTTCATTTGCATCCGGTATGCGCTATACGAGCCTCTCAGGGCTATCCAGCTAGCGGTACTGACGAACTGGGCCAGATGTTCGGGTATACACCGTGGAATGGGCACGCATATCAGCAGGGTGAAATCTGTAGACCTGGACTCATGGACAGACGAACAATTACAGAGCATGCTACGGTGGGGCAACGCACGAGCAAATAAGTACGCACTCTTTTGAGCCAGGTATGGATTTGTAAACTGACAAGCATCAGGTACTGGGAAGCGAAGCTTGCACCAGGCCACGTACCTGCAGAAGCGTGAGTGATTAGAACAGCGCTACATGCTCAATAGGACAGGCTGACATTAAGGCAGGAAGATCGAGAATTTCATCCGTACAAAGTATGAATCGAAGCGATGGGTTATGGACGGGCCAATGCCAGACCCATCCAGTTTAGATGCGGAAGGCGATGACGATATTGTAAGTGCGGAATGCATTGACTTCCCTTCGACAGCACTAATGGACAGCAGCCTCTGAACGTAGTGCAAGAGAAGGCCAAGCTTGAGAGATCCTCCTCACAGCGAACACCTGCAGCATCGAGTCAACCGCAACCACCCTCAGTCACTCGGCGGGCACCGGTCAACATTGACCTCTTTGGCGACGACACACCCTCAGTTCCAGCAAGACCTAGTACTACTGAGCCACCTACAAGAGCTCCTCCGCCCAAGGCTGAGGCAGCGGCCCCTAAACAGACCAAGGCAGACAGCTCGCTACTAGGCCTTGATTTCTTTGGCGCACCACAATCCACACAGCCCACTCGACCCGCTAGCACCAACACTACTTCAACCTCTTCAATGCCTTCAAGGCCTGATTTAAAGCAGTCTATTCTCTCCCTGTATGCTTCAGCGCCACGGACCCAGACCCCGGCACAATCACAAACCCAGCAGTCCAACGCCTTCGGAGGCCTGCAATCACCATCTGTCAGTAGCCCATCTGCTGGATTGGGAGGCTTGAATGATGCGTTCGGCGGCTTGAGCTTTGCGTCGCCACCACCTCAACAGCAAGCCCCACCTCCCAAGGCCTCGGCCTTCGACAGCCTCATAGGTCCAGGTGGTCACCGAACCACATCGTCAGGATCGAAACCTATAACAACGGGCTTTGGAAGTGGAGGTGGGTTTTTTGATGCAGCGCCTCAAACAACATCACCACCCCGACAGCAACAAGCGCAAAGGACCTTCAGTTCGTCAAGTGGTTTTGGTGACTTCAATTCTTCATTCGCAACGAGCCCCACAGCACAAGCACCGAAAGCAGCGCCCAGCTCAGGCATGGACGATCTGTTCGGCCTGACCTCGCCCGCTACGTCAATCATCTCAAAAGCTCCTCCGCCAGCACCTTCAGCGAGTAATTTTGACTCTGCTTTTAACCTCTCAGCCCCTTCTGCTCCTTCAGCACCCAAACCACAACATGTACCGGCGCCAGCACATCAGCCAGCATATTCCGCCTTCGGCTCAGGATTTTCGAACATGGACGCATGGGGCTCAAACGATGCTTGGAACACTCCTGACCCAGCCCCCACAGCGAAGCCAGCAGCAGCAGCAGCAGCAGCAGCAAGCAAACCAGCTCCACCGCAACAAACGCCGTCATTCGGTGATTTTGGTGGTTGGAACAGCAGCACCACCGCCACGGCATCGAGCGGCTTTGGGGCCAGCAAACCTACTCCACAAATCTCGCAAGATGAAGACTTCGGCGGCTGGAGTAGCGCAGCGCCAGCGTCAGCATCGAAGCCGTCAGCAACGAGCACAGGATCGAAGCCCATCGGTGGTCTGAACGATGATTTGTTTTCCAATGTGTGGGAGTAGAAGCGGGTACAGGCGTGATGCTGGGTATCCAATTTGGCATAAGACAAGCATATCATAACCGGAAGTGTTGCTTAATAGCATAGATGGCGTTCGGCGACGGGGTAGGCAGCAATTTGGAACCAGGCATTGAGCTTCCTGCCAGCATAGAAGGTGCTTTTGAGATGAGACTGCGATCGTGTTAATACGATGATGCATTTAATGCGGCTACGTCCGCAGCCAACATGCGCTCCTTCTTCTCTTTGTGTATATGCAGTGGCTCTCACAAACCAACCACCTCCAGAAAGGCATACCGCCTTCCAGTTGCGCACCGTCCTGATGCTGTTTCTTAGATGCGCCCCAATCCCAACCCAAAACCAAGACTCCCGCTGCCGAACCATGCTAAATCTTTTGAACGCCTCTTTGAAGTCCTGGAAATACATTTGCCTACACGAACAGACCCCAGATAAACCACAGCAAGATCACAACTCCAGATATCATGCCTGCGAGCTTGAGGATAGCGATCTTATTCCCCGACTGCGCCATTCTCGTCAAGCGTCCAGCGCTTCCTTTAAGGGATGTCGAAAAGTTGGAGAAGACCTCGTTCTATCCACTTTTTAGCCTCGTATGGTCTTTCGCTCTTCGGCCGGCCCCCTTGGTATCAGGGGAAAGCTTATGCAGGTGGTCTCCTGGGAGTAGTAAGGGGCCACGTACCGAATTGTCTATGAGATCGTGGTTCCGCGCATTGTCGTAGATGTCTACTGTCACGCCGCGGAGAGCGGAGACTTTGGAGGCAAGCTCTTCGAGGCGGGAGTTGTTCTGTCGTTCTCGCTCAAATGCTTCGGACATTTTGGGGTTCTGGGATAGGAGGACAAAGGGAAGGTGGAAAGGTTGCTGGGGACTGCTAGGAGGCGGCGGTTAGGCGTGCGGGAGCTTGTTGTACGGAGCGAGGGAGGTTTGGTGAACCGGAGGGTAGTGTGTATAGACGGTGAGGTACTGAGATGCCGCTTGTAGTATGGTGGGAATAACGATTGTGCTCTGCTTGTCCCCGGACTGTCGCATTCAAACGAGTCGGGTCTTGGCACGGTCCGGGCCCACGTGTGCGACTGGGGCTTTGGCTCTAGCGGCGGGATGACGCATCCTCGTTCTCCGCAGCGAGCCGTCAGCTTCTGGATGTCGGTGTCTGATTTGCTTGCTCCCGTTTTCTGTCGCTGCTCTAATCTACCCTAACGTCTATCCTACGGGGCTGTGCTAGACTCGGGCAAACAGCAAAAGAGGCCTTTGTTGATATCCTCAGCCGTTTCCTTCTGTTGACGTTCCAGACGATCCAACAGCTACTGTCTTACCTTGTATACCAAGCATCCCGTCATCTTCCGTTTATCCCCGGTGCCCTCCATATCTGCACATTCACCCACAATGCCTTTGGGAATCAACAATCCGTTGCCCTCGTCTATGAGGAGTAAGCAGTCCTTTACCCTTTGCCTTCCATTCTAGATGGTATGTTAACACTATTCTAGGCGAATGCAAAAAGGCCGGCAAGATCCTCGCCAGCTTCGTAGATCCCCGTCAAGCCTTCGGCCCTGACAAAATCATCCCGCCGTCCATCCTGCAAAACGCCAAGGGTCTCGCTATTCTCACAGTCTTCAAAGCCGGTTTCCTAGGCTCTGCGCGTTTTGGATCTGGCGTCGTGGTAGCTCGTCTCTCCGACGGGAGCTGGTCGGCACCCAGTGCGATTGGCACGCTTGGTGGAGGGTTCGGTGGACAGATTGGGTTCGAGCTGACGGACTTTGTTTTCATCCTAAACGATGCCGCGGCGGTGAGAACGTTTGCTCAGGCGGGGAGTTTGACACTGGGAGGCAACGTTTCCATAGCCGCTGGACCTGTTGGTCGGAATGCGGAGGCAGCAGGCGCTGCAAGTTTGAAGGGTGTTGCGGGTGTGTTCTCGTACAGCAAGACAAAAGGTCTCTTCGCCGGTGTGAGCTTAGAAGGCAGTGGTATCATTGAGAGGAGGGATGCCAACGAGAAGCTGTACAACCGAAGGGTCACTGCCAGGGCGTTGTTGGAAGGTGCAGTGCCCGCGCCGCCTGCTGCAGAGCCCCTAATGAGGATATTGAACTCGAAGGTCTTCATGGGCGCAAACTACACCGGCGGTGACATGTACAACGACATCCCGGTCTACGACGATGCGCATGAGGACGTTGTCTGGCAGGGACGCACTGGGTCTGCTTTTGGCGAGGGTGTGCGGAGCAACAAGACGGGAATGAACAATGCCGGAAACGACTACGACTATCGTGACCGACCTCAGCGATCGAGTACGTGGGCAGACGACGTATACGACCGTGCGCCATCGCAGGGAATCAACCGCTCATTCACCACACGGGCGAACCCCAACGAGACGTTTGACCAGATGGAATCCCGCTCAAGAAGCAACACAGGTAGCTACAACAACTACAACAGCCTCGACAATGACGATTTTCTCAACGAGGGCAACAAGCCGAAGCCAGGCAGACCTACTGCGCCAAAGCCTCAATTTGCTAGCAGGACAAGCATGGGACCTAATCAGGCGATAGCCAAGTTCACTTTTGAGGCAGATCAGCCTGGCGACTTGGGCTTCAAGAAGGGAGAGATCATCACGATCATCAAGAGGACGGAGAACGCTGCAGATTGGTGGACCGGAAGGATAGGAGACAGGGAGGGTATCTTTCCAAGGTAAGTAGTCTTTTGATGGTGTGGTGTCTGAGGAGGATGCTTACGATATATCTTAGCAACTATGTTGAAGTGGTCTGAACAAAGTCCCCTTAATCCGCTCTAATCAAAGTTCTGTCAGGGTCCAGCACACCTGGCGCGGCAGTCGCTGTCATTATCCCGCCCTTTCACCTCGCACCCCATTTGATCACGTTAGCCATCTCCTGGCGTTCACATTTTAGACGAAGCCACGGCATCTCCCTCATCATAGTAGCGTGGGCGTTTCCAGGCGGACCTTTGCGCATTCTGATACAGATTGGAAAGCAAGAAACAATAGGCACTTTTCAACACCTCGTACATAGATTGTCATCATCCTAAAGGTACCAACTTATATCGTATCAAGGAAGAATGCCGAAGTCTTCGTTTCGCTTTGGATTCAAGTGTTGTGCAAATACGATCCAGTGTGTCCGCAAATTCGTCGGATCGATTATTGCCTCGCGCTCATAGGTTCAAGCCGTAGAAAACGAAAGCCCATGCCCGAGAATTTCGCTTCGATCCCATACATCAGTGACCTCCAAAACTCTTGCGGTCAGCCGTGAGCAACAGCGCACCGTCCCGGGCGATGCTCTCAGAAATATCATGAAAGGTTGAGTACATTGCCAGAACTCGAAACTCGCATGAATCCTTTCATTACGGGCTTCTGCTCTCATCATGTTGAGTGCCTGCACCAAGTCCGGAACCCCAGTAACTTGCAATGAAGAACGTGCTTGCAGACGGCCTTGTCCTCGTAAAGGCATACTCACTGGTCTGCTGTTCTGTATTGCTCCTGTTCCATGGACTTAAAGCTGGAGAATGAATTTGAACGTAAGATGTGTGTAACAAAGACAGAAAGCGACGAAAGTGTACGCTTCATTTCTTTTCAGAGAGCTACAAACGCACTAACGTTGTAGTATTACAAACCAAGGATGAGGGCATCCCAGAGGAGCGAGGAAAGACTTCTGAGCACCTACAGCGCATAGTGAACCATTGACTACCTTTCTCCGCCTAGAGGGGCCATGACACATCAAGATGAGACTTGATCGCTCGGATTGCAGAGTACTTGCGTTGTTCTGGTCCGTGAGCTCTTGACTGTTTTGGCATTACACTTGACGGTTTGCACTCACAGAAATCGGTAATGCGCTCCGTTGAGCGAGGTAGCAATCTTGTCACAGGAACATTCGATCCAAGATATTCTAAGCACCAAAATTAGCTCCTGTTGCAAGAACAATCATAGAGTCATAGAAGCCATGAGCAGAAGAAAGGTGATGCTTCGTTCGCATCGTTTGGAAGCGCACTCCACGGCAAACCATGTACTTGCTAGCCCTCATCTTCCTCGTAGTTGTATACATGTCTTGATCTCGTCGGATCTTTTCGCATTTCTTTGCCTGATCCTGTGAATCCCACTGTGACATGTTAGCGAACGTCCGAGCACTCTACGCAGCAGACTACATCCAGTGGTACTTACCCCTAGCGTGAACACCTTCGCCCGTCCTGAACATGCTATCCTTCTTCCCACCCTTGGCCACTTTGCCTTTAGAAGCAAACTCTTGCCACTTAGCTTTGCCGGCCTCTAACTCTTTGTTCGCCTTGACTTTCTTCGGAAGCTTTTGTGGTCGAACAGGCCCATCGCTCACTTTGCTCGGTTCACGCCTTACTTGGGATGCAAGAGCTGCGTCGATGTTTGCCGCTGCAGATATCACGCTCCCACTGCCCGGCAGTACCGGGCCCACAGTTGAGGGAGGAGCTGGTGTTAAAGAACCAGATGAGTTCACTGGAGTCCCATCAGCCTTCCGCTTCTTGCTATCCTGGTGGTGTTGACCAGGCATGGGCCTGATATCAGATGCTCGCAGAGTTTCCGTATTGTTGTACGACTTGAAGGTGACAATGTACACAGGGGCAGCGGATGACCCAGTGATGGAGGTGATTCGTGCGGGATAAAAGCTCTTGTCACCGGTTACCCACTTCGCCATAACCATATCGTTGACTTTGTAAGACGTCGATGTGTGAGGGGTTTGCTCGTCTGCAGGACCTCGAACCGAGCCTGCACCGTTCCGACTGAATGCCGATGCATGCTCCTTTGCCCACTTGTCTTTTTCCGTGGACGTTGGTGCTTCTCTCGGTGCTGGCGGAGCTAGTGTGGCTCTAAGATCCTCAATTGAAGACTCAAGGAGGGCGATGCCGCCTTCCAGTTCTTGCTCCAAAGCTTGCAGTTCAGCATTATCTGGGTCCGCTTGCAGACTTGATTGGACTGTTTCCAGCTGTACCACTGGTTAGCCTCCTATTTCATCCGTTGGAACAAAGTCCAAATCTTGCCTGAAGTCTGAACTCCTTCACTTGGCTCTCTAACTCTGCGATTTCGCTGCTCATCGTGTTCAGTCACAGCACAGATTGCCACAAGTCGTTTGGAAGTTACCAATGGACGGTGAGACAAGGCAGCTTCGCGTTACGCAGACTCAACCAGTGTAGCTACACAAGATATTGCCGCCGGTAGAGGAAGCAGTCCGAATAGTGAAAATAAGCTGTTGGGCAAAGGTGGTGCTGCGACGAGTGCTTTACGCGGTGAGATGGTGGACGGTGCTGGGCAAGGTGACATTGCAGGGCTTAGTCATTACCCGCGCTAGGGTCAAAGCGGCAAGGCTCGCGCTAAGCTTAATGAAACACCGTACCCCGCCGCAGCGTGGGCTCGACGCTGCTTTTACACAATTCGACATGCTGATAAATCACGACACATCGACCGTCTGCGCCCTTTCGATCCTTTCAACGTTTGTACTCAAATCGGGCACTAGAACGAAAATCCTCTTGTCCCTGGTTGCTCTCCTGATACTGGGCTTGGAGGACACTTAGGACGCATGTAGCGCCTTAGATAGCGACATTCTACCAATTCCAAGCGATCCAGCCCGCGCAAATCCGACCCCGCCGCTCTCGATACCTTTTCCTGTCGCAAGCCTCCAAAGACTTTCGTAGTCAACCGCACAGCAGCACAACCCATCCACGAAGATTTCATCGAACAGAATACCTAGAACAGTTCCGGTCAGCTGCTTGTGGGAGCAGAACAGCTTCCGTTATCGACGATGGCTGGCACTACTCGGAACGCTCAATTCAACCCATACTTGTCTCCAGCCCAACAAGACCTTCTGCTAGCTGCTCTCTCATCAAACAATCCCGGAAATTACAAGGCGAACAACAACGCACAAGGCGGCTTCTACCAAGACAGCACCAACAATTCCGGTTTCTTCGACTCTCCGTACCAGCAGCCAACTCCAGACTCCGGCAACCTTGACAATTTTGGTACTGACGACACTCCTTTCATTGACTCTCTCGACTTCTTGGATGCGGACGGAAGTCAAGAATTCGACGAGGATGGACCACAGATGATTGGAAACCTGCCGGGAGACGGGGAGACTGACAGACATGAGAAGCGTAAGAGTTTTGGTGACCATGAGCACGATGATGACGACCACTCCGCCAAGAGGCAAGAAGGTGATGATAACAAGACGGCAAAGAAACCTGGCAGGAAGCCGTTGACATCCGAGCCGACGACCGTAGGTTTTGACCGTCGACAAAAGTCTTACGGCACCACTAACCGCGTAATAGAAGCGGAAAGCACAGAACAGAGCGGCTCAGCGAGCGTTCCGAGAGAGGAAAGAGAAGCATCTCAAGGACCTGGAAACCAAGGTGCAGGAGCTAGAGAAGGCTTCAGAAGCTGCCAATCACGAGAACGGTCTGCTCAAAGCGCAGGTAGATCGCTTGCAAACCGAGCTTCGTGAGTACAGAAAGCGGCTGTCTCTCAACGGCTCCGGGCTCGGGCGTTCACCTCCTCGGGTGAATGGTGGGTTCTCATCTTATCTGGCGCGCAACAACGGTCTCAACAACCCAAACAACTTTCAGTTTGATTTTCCAAAATTCGGCAGCTTGCCAGGTGCACATATCTTCAACAATGGCGAACTTGGAAAGGCGCCGGCGAATGGATCGAGTCAGCCATCCAGGAGTTCAAGCAACAGCGGTACACCAACTCTCAATCGTGAAGCAAGCGGCTCGCGGCTTAGCCCCAAGGCAAATGGCTCTGGATCAAATCCAGGTTTGAATCAGAAATCAAACTTTACCAACTTTATGGGTGGGAACATATCTAGAAGCCCGCAACAGAGCCTCGACAACCCACTGGGCAACCTTTTCAGTCCGTCCATCCTTAGCGGGAGCAATTCTTTCGACTATGGCTTCCCTACTACCGCTGGAAACCAGAAACAGTCACAACAAAGCCGTACAAGCACCGACAGCAGCAATGGCATAGCCCGCTCATTCCAGTTCAATGCCAACTCTGCTTCCTCAAACACCGACTCACCCTCTGCATCTTCGGTATCTCAGTATGGACCCAACTCATCTTGCGGCACCTCTCCAGAACCAAGCCATAACTCGCCTTCCGCTGGAAAGTTGAACGATAACGCTGTCGACTTGACCAATGAAGATGTCGGATCAGGATACATATGTCATGGAAACTCCGAAGGTGAGATTGCCTTCTGCGAAAAGCTCAATATGGCCTGTGGCAATCCCAGGAATCCAGTCCCTCGTGCCAAGTCTTTCTCTAACGGCTCACCAGGAGCCAACAACAACCCTGCAATTCAAGTCAACAATAATCTCAACATCAACAACAACGATGCCACGACCGGTGCAAAGACACCTGGTCTGGAGCATGGTTTTGACTGGCTTGCGTCTCAGAATGGTGGTCAATTTGATCCTGTCCTCTTTGGTGGCTACAGAGAGACTCAGGATGCCGTTCTGGGCAACGGAGAATTCACTGGAGGCTTCTTCAATGAAGCTTTCCCGTTCCCAACCGACTTTGGCAGCCCCTTCAACATCAACTCGCCGCCGTCTTCGAAGGCTCAGAACCTCCTGGAAGAGGTTGACAAGGCCCAAAACGGAGAAGATGATGATGAAGTTGTGCCCGCGGACGATCCAGCAAGCATGCTCAGCTGCAACAAGATATGGTGAGTTTCCAACATAACAGATCTGTCTTGGATTGAAAGCTAATGTATTTTACTAGGGATCGTATACAAGACAGGCCTGATTTTAAGGATGGCAGCTTCGACATTGATGGCCTTTGCTCGGAACTGCGTGCCAAGGCTCGCTGCTCCGAATCTGGTGTCGTTGTAGACTCCAAGGACGTTGACGCTGCTCTCAAGAAGATGCCCTTCGGACAGAAGGCTTAAGCTCTCATACATCCTTGCCCATCGGACCTTGGCGTGCACATCAGTATGGTCGGCAGACGGCCAATGCAGTAATGAAACTGTATTCATCAAATGCCCTATAATGGGTTGGCTTTTTGACTTGGGAGTTTTGTGACTTTGCTTCTGGCCTTCCTGGCCACAAATACCAAGGGAGGCGCAACATTCGCTTGCAAGAGCAAGGTATCATCGGCTTGCCTCAATTGGCACTTGACTTGGAAAACAGGCGATGAGAAGGCGCGCTGTCTCTGGATTAGATGGATATGTGGATATACGTCTTACCCCGAATTGCTTGCTAGCTTCCTTTTATACTTAGGATTATGTCTTTAAAATTGTTGACTACGGAATGGACAACATTATTATGTGAACATTTGCACGTTGTTCTCGTGAATGTAAACATATGTCTTCTATTTTCATATCTCATATCAAGAATTTTTGACGCCTCTGTGCCTATCATGAGCCTTCTTCCTGGTCCTACTTTCTGAATGGGACCCAGCAGGTGTTGCACGACTCCGGCAGCCAGCCGATTTAAAACTCCGTAACCAAGGACTGAACCATCGCGCCATGTCCGGTGCAGTAATCGCAAATTATACCCCAAGCCTTGAGCTAAACTATCCCAGTAAGTTACGCCCTTGCCACATCAACCCTTTCCTCAGGTTCCGGCAGAGGTCCGATATACTCCTCCAGTATCTCCGGCAGTATCTTAGCAGCATCTCCCCAAAAGCCCCAATCTCCCCTCTGCAGCCCACCAGCCGGCGCGTCATGCGGACTCATGTTTATGACTGCGACCCTCGCTCCCATATCCCTTGCCTCGTCCACATATCCCGCCGCCGGATACACTTTGCTGCTCGTGCCAATCACCATGATCAGATCGATGCCGTCCGGGTGGTTGAGGAAGCTCTCCACGTCGTCGAGCACGCGTCGGGGCAGCATCTCGCCGAACCAGACAACGCCGGGCCGCAGGAGACCGCGGCGGTTGGAGCGTGTGCATTCGGGACATTGCGGTAGCTGGTCGATGGGGACGCGGTCGAGTTCCACCCGGTGGTCGGAAATGTCGACGTCTTGGGCGGGGGTGTGGTGGGCCGCTGCTTGGGCGTTTATGGCGGCGGCCATGTCAGCTTGAGTGGCTTCCTGCGTGCCGTTGGGGTTGGAGGTGGAGGTGGAGGAGGAGGTTGTGCTCGCGGGCACGGTGGGGATGGCGAGGGCGGGGGCGATGGGGTCGGTGAAGTTGTTCTGCTCGACGTGAGTGCAGTAGAAGTTTGTGCAGCGGATGGTGAAGAGGGAGCCGTGGAGGAGCTTGAGGGTGTCGAGTGGGTGGCCGGCGCGTTGGGAGAGGCCGTCGACGTTCTGGGAGAGGGTCATGAAGGCAGGGTGCTTCTTTGCGAGCTCTGCGAGCGCGTAGTGTGCTGGGTTTGGCTTCGCTTTGAGAGCCATGTGCCGTCTGTAGTTGTAGAATTGCCATACCAGGGAAGGATCTCGTTGGAAGGCTTCCGGCGTTGCGAGCTCTGTAGCTTCATACTGACGCCACAGCCCGCCGGCTCCTCTGAATGTAGGTAGACCTGAGGATGCTGAGAGACCAGCGCCCAGTAGAGCGAGGATCCGCTTTGATGAGGATAGATATTGCTGGAACGATTCGACGTCGGCCTTCCGCAGACCAGCGGGAGTGGTTGCACCGTTGGAGGTAGCGGAGACCATCCTGCTGGCGAGTGCTCTGGTGAGATGCAGCTTGACGACTGTTGGCTAGCTGGAATTTATAGCGGCCTTGGAAGAGGACATGACCTGAGAGCGAGTACTTGTGCGGGCTACACAAGGCTGCGTTTCATAATGTTTGTCTCCAGCTGTTGCATGACGTGGTACGGACCTCGGATTTATCGATAAGGAGATTCGTTCAACGGCTTCTCTGCAGCATGAACGGGGTTTATGCGCGTCGAGAAGCGCGTTCGAGATGAGCCATTGTTTACGGGCTCTGCGCTCAGAAGTCCGATTGGGAGTTCAGCAATTGCAGCAGAAGCGCCTTTTAGTATCGGCGGCCGACCTCCAGTTCGGCCAGCCGCTCCACGAAACCCATCCGCATCTCCTGAAGCCCGGGCAGTGTAAGGTCAGCGTCGTGCGGCACCAGCGTACCGTAACTGACATGGAACAGTGACCCGTGGTATCACGGCGCAAGAATATGCTGATCGACGTGCAAAACTTGCCGCTTCTCTTCCCCGGAACAGCATCGCCGTGCTTGCGGCTGCGGACGTGAAGTACCGTTCGGGCGCTGTATTCTATGAATTTCACCAGGACTCCAACTTCTTTTACCTTACCGGTACAGGCGCTTGATCCGTGTAACGACCTTGCACAAGAGCTGAGAAGGGGCATCTAGGATTTAAAGAGCCGGAGGCGTTAGCCGTTATAGGTATGACTGCATACAACGACTGGGTCTGTTGCTTGGCTAACACGGTGTAGAAAAGACCGGCGACGACGATGAACATGTCTTTCATATGTTCGTACGGCCCAAGGACCCTCGTATAGAAGCCTGGGATGGTCCCCGCTCGGGCATGCAGGCGGCGCAGGATGTCTTCAACGCCGACGAGGTTTGAATCCCTGAAATCGCTGTGCATGCACATACTAAGCAGTGAGAAGGTTGGGGACATTGGCCAGGTCTACAAGCCACTGCGTGCACTCATCTCTGGGTCTGCAGAGGTATACACAGATATTCCAGATAACATGAAGCCCCGGTCTGCGTTCTCCCGATTCTTCCTTGGCGGTTCCAGTGCGCAAGGGGATACCTTTGCAACGTTGCTGCAAAAGGTCGGTGTCAAACCGTTGCGACCTCTCATGAACGAGCTTCGGGTGTTCAAGAGCCCCGCCGAAGTTATGTGCATGCGAAAAGCGGGTATACATTCTGGTAACGTGTTTACACGCGCAATGGCGCGTCAGTGGGCGCTGGAGTCTGATCTCTGGGCCCATCTGGATTACAGTTTTAGAACAGCAGGATGCGAAGGGTCAGCTTATGTTCCTGTGGTGGGGGGTGGGCAGAACGGGCTGAGTATCCACTACACAAGGAACGACGCGCAGCTGAAAGTGGGAGAGATGGTGCTGGTAGACGCAGGGGGTGAGTGGGGAGGTTACATCACAGATATCACGCGAAGCTGGCCCGTCAGCGGAACTTTCTCTGAACCGCAGCGGGATCTGTACCAGATGATCCTCAACGTGCAGAAGACTTGTGTCGCGCTGTGCCGTGAAGACGCTGACATGTCTTTGGACAAGCTACATAGAGCTGCCGAGGAGGGACTTAAAGACGGGTTGATCGCTCTGGGCTTCGACATGTCCGGTGATGTAAGCATCGGAATCTAATCGATCCTCAATGTTCTGGTACTGGGCTAACCCGCGATCAGGCACTGCGGACGCTCTTCCCGCACCATGTCGGACACTTCATAGGACTCGATGTACATGATTCCCCTGGTTATCGCCGTACCGGCCGCCTACAGGCAAATCAATGCATCACAATTGAGCCGTGAGCGCCGCCATCCATATCCACTCCTCATGCGACTAACGGCAGTCATAGTGGAGTATACGTACCCGACAGTGAACGATGGCCAGAGCAGTTCCGAGGCCTTGCCATCCGGATCGAGGACAGTATCTGCATAGAGCAAGACAAACCCTTGGTGCTCACCTCGGAAGCTATAAAAGAAGTATGCAAGCGCACAAAGGAACATTGTTGTAGTCACTAACGAGTACGCTAGGTTGCAGACATTGAAGATGCGCGAACGCCAAAATAAAACCGCCTAGATACGGGATGTCACTACGTAGATAGAGCGATCCAACACATGGTCGGGACCTTCTGATTATCTGATGACCAATCTCGTCGGCCGTGATTGTACAACAAGTCCATGTATTATAGAGACGAAATCCGAAGAACCGGATTGATACTTAAAGTTTGGTAGAAGTGATATTAGAGGAGGGTTACCTACTGTGCTTGCACAGTCGATTTTACATTTGGGTTCAACTTTCCCGTCGTTGGTGATATGCAGGGTTTGTGAACTAGCGGGCACTAACAATTCTGGGGCCGCACCTGGTTGCAGAAAGCCACACCGATGAAATCATCGACGAGGCTAAACGTCATACTGATCCCTGCCGTGGCTGGTTTCTTGATATATGCTGCATTATTGTTCAGCAAAAAAACCCATGAAAATTGTCAGGCTGCAGATATAAATTTCGGATTGCCAAAACAGTTCCCAGGAAGAGATCAATCAGAGAAAACATTCAAAATGGTCAAAGTACTTGAGAACAAGGTCGTGGATCTGGACGTTATGCCCAACACGAGCCCGGAAGCGATCCAAGCGGAAGCTCAACGCTTGCAGCAAAGGGCGGCGGAGCAGATCGGTTCTGCTGACACCGGAGAGCTGAAGCAACAGGCTCAAAAGCAGGTCGACGCTGCAGCGTAAGCAGAGTTATTGTGCAACCGTGCATCTCGCACTAATTAGGAGGTCAGAGATCAGATCGCTAAGGCGAGCGAGCAATTGCCTGATGAGCAGAAGGAGCAAGTTGGAGGTATGGTGCAGGGGCTGAAGAATGTTAGCGGAGGTGTTGCAGATACCGGGCTAGGTGCGGTGAAAAATGTTGGTGACACCGTCGGAAACACTGTATGTTATGAATGCGCCCCTATGCTGTCGGGCTTCCAATAACTCCTCTAGGTCTACACTCTCGGCAGCGGCCTGGGTAACACCGCCGCAAGCGCCGTCAGCGGCCTGGGCAGCACAGCGAAAGACGTTGCTGGTGGACCGTCGCAGTCTACAGATGACGCGCAGAAGGTGGAAGATACTGTGAAGGAAGAAAGTGCCGAGTTTGAAAAGAAGGCAGAGGGAGCCAGCAAGGACGTCAAGTCGAAAACAGACGAAAATGTTGACGAGGCTTCGTCATGATGGAGTGGCTTATGGGCTGCACTCATTAGGCGTGGCGCATTGTTCAGATACCCTAGACCATGAGATAACGACAACATAACCACAATTGTTTTTGCGAAAGTAATATATATCGCGATCGACCTTGGCTCGAGTTTGAGTGAGGCTCAGAGCACGAGTTTGAAAGAGCACAAGCGCGGGTTAATGACGGGATCTCCCGTGCCTCTCTCGAACTGCACGTGCATTAATTACTTTCTGCCTCAGCACGTTTCGTGCATCTCCACTCCATGTTGATGTTGGTCGAGTGCAAAGTCGATCTAATGCCTGTCCTCCTGCCTATGCGTTAGTCCACCCCCTTATGAATTTACGTTTGCCCTTAAAGTCTTTCACTGGCTACTTTGAGAACACGCGACTTTGCGCGATCTACCATACAACCAATTCAAACGTCCATGTCTATCCCAACCTGATCAGTAGCGCCTACCGCTTCCGTCAATCATCGCTGTCGCCTCCTCTCGTGGGATCTTAGGTGCTTGTTGGTTGACAACCGTTTCTGCATCCCCTTTCACAGGCGCAATCTTGGCTAAGCTTCTTGTTGTTGGCCTGGAGTATGCGGACTCCATTCTCAGGACAGGAAATTTCCGTGGATGACCCTTACCAGTCACTAAGACTTCATCAAAAAGCTAGGCAATTCGGTTTCGCGGAGCTAGTGCGAAGGTAGAATGGAGCGTTACATGGCGTCAAAGGAATACGCGTGCTAAGCTTTGCTGATAGATATATCTTACAGTTACGATGTGGCTGCATGAATGAAGCCTGTACTACGCCTCATTGTTGGTCTTGTCGAAAACGGTCGAACCCACTTGCGCGTCAATACACACTTACCATAGCAAGAAGTATCGCGTGCATCTTAGCTACCCGAGATGATCCTTACGCTTCGCTGTGCGCGAACATGCTCGCGCAGCCGCCACTTGAAAGTAAACCGGACGTTGATGCATCTTTGTATCCAGAGGTAGCTGGCTGTGCAGGTGTTCAATATGCGCCGCGGTCGTTCAACCCAGAAAGCGTTCAAGCAAAGGGGTTGAACCTCTATGCTCGCCTGTCCGCCATCCGAAATGCGGAGTACTCGAAAACACACCATCAGAAGATAGACACAAAGTCCTTGGTGCAGACTCTTAACGAAACACGGTGTGTTAGAACACTTAGCACACTGTCACTCCATTCCGAGAAGGACGTAAAGTCCAACAACTACATCGACACCGACGCTCAGGTTGAGATCGCAGTTGACGGGGAAGCAACTAAATCAGTGAGGTTGTCACATCTACGACACGATAATCCTATGCCAGCGAAAACAATTGCCCCGTTGACTTTGGATGTCTTGGTGGAGTTCAAGAAGGTCTGCTCGGAGGAGAAGAACAAGACACCAGAGAACCGTAGACGTCGCAATGCCTGCGAACTCCGTGAGTATCGAGAGGAGTTGGAAGTCATCAGGCAGTCTCTCTTCTACAACTTCAGTGACCCACAACGTCTACTAAAGTGTTTCAATGAGTGTTGGGATTGGTCTGCGAGAGGGGCCTCTGAAGTTCACCATCATGAAACAATCGACAGTGTTCTTGGAGGCTGGGACAAGGAGACGGAGGAGATAGTGCTGGAGTCCTTGTGGATGTCTCTTGCAGACCTCTTCAACCCACCCCGGTGTTTGCGCTCTCATCAGAAGGGAAGGCCAGACGCACCATATCAGAATGGTACGGGCCAGCACAGTGCTGAGGCTACGACGGGATCTGCGTCTAAGGATCACCAAGTGACGCCGTTCGAAGTTGATGATGATTCTGCATCCCGAATCTTCACCATATGTGTTTGTGCTATTGTCGGCATCTTTCCTGATATAACGGACTCGGCCTTTGACACAATCAACACCTGGACTAAATGGGGTGGGACCAGGTCTCCAAAAACGCTATCTCCAAGAGACCACAGAGATGTTATGGGCACGTATGATATTCTCGAAGAATTTCAAGCTAGGAGGCTATGTCAGAGACTGCTTAGAGCCATTGCGGCCCGAACCTGCTTCTCAGAGGCCATGTCGTTCCTCGATCACGGCAGAAGTTCTGACGTACGGGAACAGCAATCTCTTCCGGTGACAGAGGCTCTGGTCAAGCAACTGCAGGAAGTGGAACTTCACCGCCGGCCTAGGGAGGATGGAAGGCAACACCGAAGTATCATCCTCCAGTTCAGGTTATGGGTCTTTGCAGCGTTTTCAACGGCATGGGATATGAAGCCAATCGTTAATCGCTGGGGTGTCGCAGGATCAGCCATCCAGTGTCTGGAATGGATGTGTAAGTTTTCGGATATAGTCAACAAGGACCTTTTTGACCGGAAGCTAGGGACAAACCGAGCAGGATTTCTGCTAGGACCGGATACGTTTCCCGTTACACTCATTGATAGACACTTGGGCGACGAACAGAATCTTGCCCGTTCCTTCATGGAGTACAAGCCGGATCCCAATACCTTGCATCTGGCACGGTACCCCTTTCTCATGTCCGGGCAAAATCCAGTTGCTACTTTTCGAGCGATCAACTTCTCTCGGATGTCGAAGGCCCTGGATGAAGCCAAAATGACAATGGCCGCTCTTGGTAAGCACAACGACCTCTTAACCGCCGCAAATCTTCGATATCTTGCCGAGTATGCGCAGAGCGCTTTACAAAATCACACCAAGCCGTGCCTGTCCGTGAACGTTAGGCGAGACCACATCCTAGAAGACGCCTTTGATGCCCTTTTCTGGCGCAGAAAGAGGGAGCTCTTACTCCCTATGAAGATTAGGTTGGGCCACGAGGCAGGTGGTGAGGAAGGCGTGGACCAAGGTGGTGTATCCATGGAGTTCTTCAGGTTGGCTTTTGCTGATGCTCTTGACCCGAGGCGAGGTATATAAACTTGCTAAGCCGTGTGTTTCATGTCTGACCTGATTAGGTATGTTCGCTATGGACACGTCAACCAAGATGACCTGGTTTCAGCCGGCCAGCCTCGAACCCCACCACCGATACGAGCTTCTCGGCATCTTGATGGGTTTGGCGCTCTATAATGGGGTCACACTTCCCATTACTTTTCCCAAAGTCTTCTACAGGAAGCTGTTCGGTCATGTTCGCTTCGGACTAGAAGACATTAAAGACGGCTGGCCACGGCTTGCCAAAGGCTTGAAAGAGCTTTTGGAATGGACCGATGGAGACGTCGGTGATATATTCGTGCGCACCTACGACTTCTCCTTTGCTGCTTTTGGTGAAAATATCGATGTCAATATGGAAGCGTACAGAGATCACATATGGCCGGACTACCATATCGAAGATGATGAGAAGCCGACTCCCGACTTCTTGCGACCATCTTCGAAATATCACGAGTCAGATATGTTGAAGCCTGCACCGTACCATAACCTTCGCAGCCGCGCTCTTAGGCGGCCATATACCTCCGTAACCAAGATTAACGGATCTGCTAATAGACAGCCGGAGGAGGCCCAATCGGATGCAGAAGAATCTATATTAGTTACCAACGAGAACCGAAAACAGTATGTCTTAGACTACGTGGATTGGTTGGTCAACGCCTCTATCCATGCAGAGTACGAAGCATTCGAGAAAGGCTTCTTTACGGTTATCGATCGGAAAGCGCTTGATGTAAGATTAAACGGCCCCAACAACTGTAGAAGCCTCCACTAACCGACCAGGTGCTCGACGTACATCAACTCCAAGCACTCATAGAAGGCTACCAAGAAATCGACGTTGACGAGCTCGAGCAGCACACAAGGTACTCAGATGGCTACAACAAGTTTCATCCCCACATCCGCATGTTCTGGTCAATCGTACGACAGTATGACCAGAACCAAAGAAAGGCTCTTTTGGAGTTTGTCACCGCTAGCGATCGAGTACCGGTAACTGGCATTCAGAATCTCAAGTTCACGATTCAGGACAATGGGGCGGATACGGATGTAAGTGCACTACCCACCACCCCGCTGCAATGGGCGAAGCTGACCCGTGCGCCAGCGGCTACCGACTAGCTCTACGTGCTTTACTTCTCTCCTATTGCCCCGGTATGATACTAGGGAGAAGATGAAGCAGAAGCTCGATATTGCGTTGGCAAACTCAAAGGGATTCGGAACTCCCTAAGAATCTTCTCGTTTGGTTATATCCGTAAGCTTGAAAGACAGTGCTTCCAACGGTTGTTCACATATGATACCCGACCTGTTTCTTAACAGACCTGTTTTTGGCCAGTATGAGCGAACGATGATTCAATCACGAGCTTGAGATCATATCAGTAAACACCGTAAAATCCCAAGTTCATTCAATCTATCAGCTTTCTTGTCAAAGAATCTCCCCTCTTGCGTGCTCCTTTGGCCACACTCCGTTCGCAACTTCCTTCCTAATCCATCAACAGCCACTTTTCCAAATTACTTCATCCATTACATTGATAGCTCAAGCCACGTTCTTGCCAGTGTAGCCAACAAGAACATCCGCATCAGCACGCTTCTCCTTGGCGACCTCCTTGCCAGTGTAGCCGACCAGAACGTCAGCTTCAACTGGTGGACGGTACCCGACCAAGACATCAGCCTCAACTGGCGGGCGATAACCAACGAGTGCGTCTGCACCAGCACGCTTGGCGTTGTTCTTGCCTTTGCGTACATTGAAAGTTAGCACTCTACTCTTCCACCTTGCTCTTGGAGCGTTGAACGCACGGGGAAAGATGATGGGCCTGCTTCGAGAAGATAGTGAATTCTTACCGGTATATCCAACCAGGACGTCAGCATCAGCGTCCCTAGCGCTGTTCTTCTTGGTATAGCCGACCAGGACGTCAGCCTCAGCGCCTATGTAGAGAGTCAGCGTATGCTCAGGTGGAAGGCAAAGGGAGATGAGTATGTACGTTTAGCGCTATTCTTCTTGGTATAGCCAACAAGGACATCGGCGTCGTGGCGCTTCTCGTTGCCTTGTGGGGTAGGCGCTGCGCTTATCAAGGCGCCAGATGCGAAGGCCGCGATGATGAAGGCTTTACTGAGATACATGGTAGTTGTTCTGCTGTATTTCTGTTCTTCTGCGAACTGTGTATCTGAGTGATGGCTGCTGGTGGTTCTACTTCCAGATGGATGCTCAAGGGCTTTATATGTCGCCAGCTCGAGTTGCTCGAGTTTTGCCAATGCTATGAACTCGAAGGGGATAACGGGTACGGCCAATGGTGCGTTTCGTATGGGACTCCTCTAACATTACACCGCTCACGCAGGTGAGCCTGATGGAACCTACCGGTGCCAAGGTTGCCGTTGGCTGAATGACTCTACATAAGACCTTTGTGTGCTCTTGCTACACCTCGTGAACGAAGTAAGGTTGACTACGGCATATAGATTGTTACGAACCCCAAGTTTGTGCAGCCATCGTCTGAGCGGTTGCCAAGTAGATATAGTAGTACAACTCCCCGTACTAGACCGTCGCACTGACTCAATCTTGAAGGGCCGCTTTCAGCTCTCTGTAGTGTAACCCGAAGGCGAATGCGAGATGTTGCTCAGACTAAAGTAGCAAAAGGCAGTGAACATGTTGTGGCAGCAACTGACACCATGGGATGGCCCTCGTCTCGAGCAAGCTTTAGAAACCCAACTCACTGTCTGATACCTTCTCTATTGACCATCTTTTCCTGGTTTACAGTCCAGAGTCAAGGAAAAGCTTTGAAATTTCAAACGTGATAGATTGAACAAACGGAGGTTATTGCATTGACAACATGTGGTCCTTTAGCACGAGTAAGGAGAAAGAGAGCGCTCAAAGCGAAGTTGAAGTTGGCCTCTTGGGTGAAGAGAAGCAGGTTGAGAGCCTCCATCTCAACCCACGATGGCAAGAGTGGAGGCCCACCAGCTTCTTCCACCAAAATCGTTATGTACTGGTTCATGTCGTTCTGTTGCTCTCATATACGCTCATCTATCTCACACTTATCACTCGCCCCGTCTTGCCCAGTCACAGAGATGGGAGCCTGCTCTACAGTAAGCGTTTGACCCAATATCAAATTCGAAAAACTAACGTAAGGTAGCGCCAGCGGCAGAGGCTGTCTCGTATGAAAAGAAGATGCTTCATAACGCCGTCCACGCAGCGGACCCTTTCAAAGGCGCTCCAAGACCAGAAATGGACGAAGCATGGCATGATCTACTTCAATGTGAGTGCACGTTTTGTCAACTGTACGAATACTAATGGAGAATAGACAACAACATCCGGGTGACCAAAGAAGAGTTGAACAAAATGAATAGAACATCAGTGCAGTTAGCGGACGGATCAGGAGAATATCTGGCAGCTCTTGATGTCTTCCACCACCTACATTGCATCAAGTACATCAAGCATTACCTGCACCAGGAATACTACAAGATCCCAGAGACGAACGTGCGTCCTGAAGATCACGTTGGCAGGTCCTCCGTCTCCAATTGTTGATCAAAGTGCTAACAGGACGTCCAGATCATTGCCTGGACGCGATTCGAAAAGAGCTGATGTGCAAAGCGGACATCAGCCTGACAACTTACGAGTGGATTCCGGACCTGAGAATTCCTTGGGCGTTCCTCTCGTATGAGCATGAATGCGTCAACTGGGACTCCTTGCAGGTATGGGCAAAGCAGAGAACGCTTGACATACGTGATCCGAAGTACCTGGTACATCCCGCGTTAGGTAACTCAATCCGAGACAACCAGTCGAACTTTGTATCGAACTGACAAGTAGTAGGCACGTCTTTTCCCCCTAGCCCGCACGAGTAGCAGAAACCTGGCGAATAAGGATTGGTTGGAGCCAAGTTGCACACAAAGACTGATGGAGGTCTCTTTTGAAATACTAGCTTTCTGACCGAATGAATTGGAACTTGTCACGTTGCCTGTTGCAGATAATGCTCAAATCTTGCGTAAGATCGTTGGAGCTCAAAGTGAGCTTTGACTTCTCCAGCAAGCATCGCAACTCCGTGGTAGGTCGGATTAAGGTTTCTTGTTGCCGGGATGACCAAGGTAGACAGCTGAATCCGGTATGGAAACTGACCTGTGCGCCTCGGGTCGTATTTGACGGTTGTAGAGCGTGCTGTGCTGCATGCATGTTATACCCTTGTGCCACCGTTGGGAGTCTGGAACATCAGCTTTGCTACAAAAACCGAATTTTTTTTGAGTACTCCACTACTGGCGTTTAAGGTTGCCTCCGAAGGACCCTTGCCGGTGATACGAGCGATGTCCTCTCACGCTGTCAAAGTTCTATGGTTACAATGTATACCCCGCCCTGCTAGATCAGGTTCGAAGGATGGTGTGACGACGACCGGAAGAGGCCCTTTGAAATCATGAGCTAGGCTTGCCGAAAACTTCGTGAAACAGTCATCCCGTTCCGTCCGGTCAAGCCGACTCGGTTCAAGTGGAACCACTCTTACAGTGTCATACAATGACCTTTCACAGTCAAATATGTACACCGCCGTTTGTGCTAGGGTCCGGTAAAACCGTCCGGTGTCGTGGTTGAGCAAGATAGTACGCCTCGCATTGCCCGCACCGCTTCCCTTGGCAGATACGGCATCACCGAACACAAATGTCCGCCAAGCCACCGCATTAGGAGAATGGCACCATCTTTGCGAAAGAACGGTCGCTGGACTGCATAACAGCACAGATGGAAACGCCCAACCGATCCTCCTTCTTTGTCCATTATCAAGGTCTCTGAGGCCTCATCAACGTGTTGAGCATTTGACAACATGAACTCCTTTCTTCGACACTTTTCGGCAAGAGAGCGACCCTCCTCATCCCATAAATATACATCACTACAGAGAATGGACACATCAGAGAAAGAGATAGGGAACGATACGAACATCGTCCAGGCTGTTCGTGACAGAACTGAGGATCGAAAATCATGGACCAAGCACATTCCGTTGTTCATAATTGGAATACTGTTGTTGCTCGTTACCGTTCTGAGCATCCAGCTTTTCGAGATCAAAGGACATTTAGGACGAGAAGATGACAGCGCGGCAATACCGGCGTGTGCGTCCTGTCCACACTCTCTTGCACCGCTTTACAAACTGACCGAAACCAGTCACTAGACGAAGGAAGATTTTCCAGCAGGAGATTGAATGGGAGGACCCACTGAACGGCACGATTCTATGGAATAGCCTCCTTCCTGGTGGCTCCGGATTGGTCCTGATTCGGGAGCCGCAAAAGTACGGTCTTCCACCGGGCCTCAAGACCAGCGCTCCAAACGCGAACGTCTATGGCGTGAGCTTCACGCATCAATTCCACTGCACGGTGAGCCTCCTCAAGCGGGCGGTCTTTGAAGACTAGAGTTTACTAATGCCTGGCCAGCGTATGATCCGGGAAGCTCTCATAGGGTTGGCGTACCAAAGTGAGGCTGTTATGAAGCAGATGACGCCTTCAGATGATCCGACGAAACCATTGCCAGACCATCTGTCCCACATCATGCATTGCTTCGACTACCTGCGACAGACCATCCTTTGTAATGCAGACATGACGGTGGAGTGGAGAGCTGACGGCCATGGACAGCATATCGATGGCTACGAGATTCCTCACCAGTGCCGAGACTGGGTAAGTATTGAGACTAGGAGAAACGTACTGCCGCTGACATGCTTCAAGGAAGAGGTGAGAGACTGGATGGATAAAAGTACGCCCCCGGATCCCGAGTATAGAAAGCCGCTATGAGCCGGTATTGTGTGCTTGGATACACGAGCTTGGGGCACTTCCCCTGTCTTCTTTCATTTCCTTATGACTTCTTACCCATCATCTTGTCGGTTTAGGATTAGAGGTGCCTCTTAGTATTCCCTAGGATACGCTTACTGATTGAATTGTCATGGATGACGAAGGTCTCGGTCAGAGCCAGGTAGCCATGGTACATCTGTTACAGCACATGTTGTTAGGTGTTGTTGAGCTAGATCCTCGTTTCGTCAAGTCGTTCGTTTGACGTCGCTGGCCCAGCGCCACGATGCACGGGGCAACCTACGCCAAGTGAGCTTGAAACGGGCGTCTCAGCGTCAAATGCGGGACACTTGAACCCCACCATCGCCCATTGCCAGCTTCTGTGACAACATTGACACTTCCATTCACTGACCGACTCACTCCTCTTGTTGAATTGCTTTGTTGCTGAGACGGGAACCCTTCATTATCGAACCCTAGTTCTACACGTTGCAGTATCTGCTTACTGCACCTTATCAGCAATGGTCGACCGTCCCAAGAAACCCTCAGCCCTGTCAGGAACAGCAAGGGCCTCAATACCACAACCACAGGTGGACATCTCTAGCGACAACTCAAAGATTACGGCAACTCTCCCTAGCGGCGAGTCAATCGAGGTTCTACTCTTTGGTGCTACAATCATTTCGTGGAAGAATGCAGATGGCTCAGAGAACCTTTGGTTGAGCGAGGTCGCCTCCTTAGACGGCTCGAAAGCCGTGAGAGGAGGTGTACCTGTTGTGTTCCCAGTAAGAAACCTGTCCGTCCTGTTGTATGAGTACTGTGCTTACGCCGACCGCAGGTCTTCGGCCCTCCGCCCAAGAACCACGCAACTTCTGCTCTGCCACAGCACGGCTTCGCACGTACATCCCGGTGGGAGTTCCTGGGCAAGTCGACCTCTGAGTCGACCACTTCAAAGGGCAATGGGGATGATACTGTCAAGTTGGATTTTGGACTGTCTACATCCATGTTAACCGAAGAGTCGCGTAAGGCCTGGCCGTACGACTTCGGCCTGGTGTACAGCGTCTACTTGGATCCCGAGGGCCTACGTACGGTCCTCACGGTACGAAATGAGGGCAAGGAATCCTTCGACTTCCAAGTCTTACTGCACACCTACTTGCAGATCCCGGACATCTCACAGATCTCAATGACTGGCCTTCTCGGTACTGAATATATCGACAAGGTTCTGGACATGCGCACCACGCAGGAGAGCAACCAGGCCGTAAAGATCACCGGCGAAACGGATCGGGTATACAAGGCTATCAAGCAGGACACTACGAGCGTACTTGTCGGGGGCAAGCCACGTTTTGATGTTGTGAGAGACAATTTGGAGGATACCGTGGTCTGGAACCCCTGGGAGACCAAGGCCAAAGCGATGAGTGACTTCGCGCCCAAGGACGGCTGGAAGCACATGCTTTGCGTAGAGGCTGGTAGTGTCGCTGGTTGGCAGAGGCTGGAGGGTGGTGAAGCGTGGGAAGGTGGTCAGTTGATCAAGTCACACCTGTAGACAGGTGTACACTGGAGGTTGATACCGGCATCATGGTCCGGCAGCGGTTGATAGCAGCCACTGTACTGCTTGGATAATCCCTTAGACTTCAAAAATGCCCCGGCGGTGGATATAGCTGTTGACCTTTCACAGTCAATGAAGAAGTTAGGATGCCATGGCTTCCACGATGTCACCTTTGAAAATCCGGAGTAGAACTGCTGAAGCCGGTGCCGCGTTGCCCTCAAATTGGTTCATGACAATCAAGCCAACACCTTTCCTCCAGGTCGTTCCCCCCGTTGCAACTTGATCCTGACTCGGCTATGCAGCAGAGATCATAAACCGGACGATGAAACCAAACCTGCAAAGATAGAATTATTGCCTGACTGGACGACGACGAGCATAGACTTATTAGGTTGTTCCTTAGTCTGGTTGTAGGTTGTAGAACGACCTCTGGAGTGGCTCTTACGCCGGGCACTGCCGGAGCTGCGAAGGCTGGTCTGTGCGTCGTTTGTTTTGATCGCGACCAGCATGTAAAGCTACCACCGACAACGTAAACACCGAGTTCAACTCAAGTTCTGTCACTGATCAGAGTCTTACTACAAGTCCAGCAAAAGACGCTTGATTACCAACATAGAGGTGCCTCTGGTGCGCCACTTCTTTTTCCCTGTTTATCACCTTATCCGCCATTTAACTTGCAGTTGGATCATCCGTGCTGGCAATCCTACTTAACTTCGAATCGCCATCCATGGAGTCCTCTCCGCCTCAAGCCTCGCAACGCGCGCAATTGCTCAGAGAGCTGAGCAAAGACCTAAGCCGGAGCCGAATGTCGCTCTCGCCTCGTCCATCTCCACCACCATCTAATGTTAGCATCAACACGGTGTCCGACTTCGATCCAACTAATGAAGCGCTCAATTCCACCCGTCAAATTGACAATACTACCAAGCAACTGCCTCAAATCCGATCAACCGCCAGAAGGTTTGGTTATTACAACCCTCCAGAACCCGCTGTTCAGTTGGACACTTCCGTTTTGGAGAGGCAATTCGAGGACTTCTCTCATAGCAACGAGGAAGAGGATCAAAGCTTGGAGTCAATAGAAATGGGCAGAGGCTTGAAGAAAGGCACAGCTTCCATTGGTGACGTCTCATTCAGCGCGCCTATCAGTTTTGGTGACAATAGCAACTACGAAATCACAACAACACCTCCTGCTCGCCCTCGACCGGCGCAGCGGATCAGTGCAGACGGAGCTGTGAAGGGTAACCTGCGAAAGGACGCTCAGCTGCGACGTGCATCTGCAATGGCGCAGCTACAGTCCGTTGGCGCACAGGGCCGGCCTCTGAAGGCCAACGAGTTCGCTGCGAAGCAGAGAAGAGTCGCAAGTGGAGAGCAGAGACGGACCCTAACGGAGATTCATGCAAAAGTGACCGCAGAAGACGACGGCTCTTTGATTAGCGATGAGAGGCCAGCCACGGTTACCCTCCAGGCAAAGACTACTCGGTTTGGAAGCTCGAAGCTTCGCCAAACGTCCGTAAGCACTGTCCCAAAACGCTTCAGCGCACAACAAGGACTCGAACAAGCCTCCGGTGCACCCATTGTAGAAGTGCCTCACCAGAATACGAACCCCAGTCACACGGCCACGACCACCGGAAACGCTACCCAGCAGTCCTTCGCTTTGCCCGATCTACCAAACATTACCGAGCTCATGTCCGGAGTCTGGCAGGATGGGACTCCTGTGTTCTCACGCACCAACAGGTCCCGCTCGCGTTTCGTGAGCGCCGCGCACCCTCGTCCGAAAACCAACTCCCAGAACCAATACCTCCCCCTTGAAAGCATCCCAGTTCCCGAGGAGGAGAAGGCAATCTTCGTTTCGTTGCAGCTACTCAAGGACAAGGTACAACAACTGGAGCAGCATAAGTCAGAGGCTGAGAAACGCATTGAAGAGTACGAGAACGAGGTATTCCAACTGAGGGCAGAAGTGGAAACGCAACGGAAAGCGAGAAGCGACAGTGCTCTCGGGGAGACAGATGAGGAGGATGGCAGGGGAGGCCGTGACTGGCAAATGGAGAAGAAACACCTGGGGACAACTGTCAAGTCATTGCAAAGTCGTCTTAATCGGGCCGAGCGCAAAGAATCGGTGGCCGACATCTCATTGAAGCGCATGGCCCAGGAAAGAGACAGTTTGGTAACCCAGCTCGGTGTAGCATACTACAACTCCGAGGAGCTGAAGAACGAAATCAATGGCTTGAGGAATAGCAACGAAGACTTGCAAGACCAGAATGAAGATCTGCTCGAAGAGAATGACATTCTACGATCAGAAAACGAGGCTTTGAAGGAGCAGTTCCGGCAGCTCGCAGCCAAGCGGAGCGAAGAAGCACAGCAGTGGTCCAGAAAGGAAGACGTCCTAAGAGGGAAGATTTCGAGAAGAGAAGAAGCCGTTCGCGAGATGAGGGACATGACCCGTGAGCTGTTCGAGGTCGAAGGCAGGGACGCCAGAACTGTGCTAGAGAAGAAGTCCTCGAAGAGGGAGGTGGCGAACGACAAGGAGACCAGGGCTAAAGTCATGGAAACCATAGTGAAAGAAGCCATGCGGACTGGTCCAGAGGACTCATCTACCAAACCGCCCACGGAAATAAATCGGCACCGCAGTTCGTCTAAGCCAAGGAAAGCGACGGTTGAAGAGGGATCTGGCGACGGCAAGCGCGTATCAAGCAGCAAGCAAGCGGCAACCAGCATGCCCCAAGCCGAAGAGAGTGTGGTCGAATCTACAACCGACTTAGGCATCGTTAGAAATCCTACTCGTACGATCCAGCGTCAGCCCACTGCTTCTCAGAAGATACCGCAAGCCGCACCTGAGGGTGACATCACGTACCTTAGCTTCCTGGACGGGGAAGAGATCGCGAAGCTTCGCAAGACACTTGAAGAAGAAAGACTTTCACGGCGCAACCACCCCAGTGCTTTCCATGGACAGGAGGAGACGGTACGGTCTGCTTCAGCTCCTGTTATGCCCGCACGAGCTCCATCGCTGCCCAGGAAGTCGTCGCTGAAAGACTTGACTGGAGATTTTACTACTGGCACTAGGGTCCAAAAAGGTCGAAGAGGTAGCGACCATACAGGTCGTGTCAGTTTGCACAGCAGATACGACGGTGATGTCTCTTCGGATGACGAGCATGTCGACGACGGCCAAGCATACACCCAACGCGATGCTACCAATGCCTCGAAGATGAGCACGGCATCTCGACGCAGCCGACGTAACGTGGCAGATGAGAACATGACATCTGCCTTCATCCTTCCAGACATCACTCTCCGCGCCCGTCCCGAATTGACCGCAAACGCAAAGAACGTCTTCAACGTCATCAGTCCCCATGACACGAAGAACTGTACCATCTGTCAGCGCGTCCTCTGCTCATGTACAGCCACCAACACAAGTCCGATAGCAGACGTGAAAATCCCCACTCCGATCCCGGTGTCCCAGCGACCACCTCAACCGTCCGCCGACAACACGTCAGCCATCGACGCAACCATCCGACCCTCGCAACCACCCAGCCTCGCCTTGGCCACCATAATCAAACAACTGCAGGACGAGGTCACTCACCTCAAGCACTCTCTGTCAGAGTACGAAGCCCTCTACATCGCACACGACCCTAGTCTCAGCAAGCGAAAGCGCCAATCCCTGCAGCGGAAAATCCAAGAACTCGTCAGGGAGATTGAACGGAGGAGCGATCAGGTCTATGCGCTTTTCGATGTACTGGAGGGGCAGAAGGGGGACATGGGAGAGAAAGAGGTGGAAGAGACGCTGATGAGCGTAGGGATTAGTAGGGAGGATTTGGAGAGGAAGGGGGTGACGGTGGACAGGAAGAATGTGGCGTTTGAGAGTGATGGGGAGAGTGAGGAGTTGCCTTGGGAGGGGATCAGTGAGGATGAGGAGGAGATTGGGCAGAGCAGGAGATAGGACGGAAGGGACGTGGAACTAAATGGAGGGGTTGACCTTAAGGTGTTTATTGGATATGCGGTTTTGGAAGTCTTCCTTTAAGAAACATGCAAGTGGTTTAGGGCGTTCGGGTATTGTTACTTGGTTCTGGAACGGAGGTCTGTGATGGTCTCAGCCGTTGTTCGTCGTTTGTTAGAGGACTTGTAGTCCCCCCATTGATCTTTGATGAGGTATACCTGCGCCTTGGTACGATACCGTTACGGGCCACAGCGGTTCTATGGCTTGAGCTTTGACTCCTCGGGGGGGGATATCCCTGAGTCGATGTTGGCTTAGCCGGGTCATTGGAGGCTGTACGGGAATGTCCATAGATCATTCATCTGCTCAGAACACAACTTTACACTTGAACCCTGTCTTTCTAGCTCCCTATGATTTTGATGACGCGGCAAACGACTTGTTCCGCTCCCCATATGCCTCTTCCCAGAACTTCTTCGCCCCATGCGGCATCCACGCTTGACTCTCATTCGCATACTCCACCGGCATCCTGTAATGCAGCTCATCCAGTGTACACTCAACAGTCTGACCATTCTTCTCCTGCTCCCCAGTAGCCGTCAACTCATCGAACGCCCTCAAGATGGTGCTCATCGGTGTCATGTGCTCCTTAGGGAACCTGTCCAACAACCCCGGCGGCGCCAAGCCTGTCGCTACCATGGCAGGACAGATATTGTTGATTGTAATGCCGTGCTCCGCTGCCTGTGGTGCTAAACACCGGGTAAGTTGTACCAGAGCGGCTTTGGCGGCGGCGTATTGGGGTATGCTTGGGGATGGGTACAAGGCGGCTGCGCTGGCGGTGACCACGATCTTGCCGCCGCGTGGGCGGTGGGTATTGTGGGTGAAGTAGTGAGAGGCAAGCTTGATGCCGTAGTAGACGGCGGTGAGGTTCACGTCGAAGGTGAACATGTTGGGCTTCTGCGGGGGAGTTGTGGCGGATGGAGAGAGGGTGGAGAAGATGTCATCGCGGTCGTCAACGCCTGCAGCCCGTCAGTCAGTCATGGATTGAGCAATGTAATTGAAGTGTGCATGCCTGCGTTGAGAGCAGCAAAGTCTAGTCGTTGGCCTCCCCATTCGAAGGCTTGCTTGAACGTGGAGGCTTGCTGGTCCCATGATGAGACATCTGTCTTCACGTAGAGCACTCTGTCCTCTGGTAAGTCCTCCTTGGGCGGATTCACGTCCGCAATGACTACCTTCCAGGACTTCTCAAGAAGGTGCTTCGTCAAGGCGAGCCCAATTCCGGAGGAGCCTCCGGTTATGACTGCAACTGGCGAAGACATTCTTGGGAGCGTGAAGAGTTGTGACTGTTTGTATCAGATAGCAGGAGGAGGAGACCGGACAATGCAGCATCTCGGAAGCCATATTTGCTCGTATATCTATCATGTCCTCGGAAGATGCCCTCCGTTCTCGGCAGCAATCGCAAGTCTGGTCGGCAATTACACACTAGACTAAACCCTGCCAGAGCTGTAGTAACAACCTCGTCAAGAGTTTCGGGGTAAATGCGGGGGAGTGGACAGGCTTGGGCCCAAAAATCCATGTGATTCAACGTCACGTGATGAAACCTAGCGCTCCTGCATCCGCCCCACCTGTATCGTGGTACTTATCCGACGGCTCCACACGGCACTAGTAGTGTGGCCTCATGCCCATGTGCGCTTAGCGCCTCGCTAGTGTCTAAGATATCAACATCGACCCCCTAAGTTGATAGAGCAATATCATTATCCAACGCCAACCGTGATGCCCTCCAATGCGCCTAAACTCACATACAGTTGATACCAGTCCGCCAGCGAAGCTCAAGCGAAGATATGAACGCCCAAATCAAGCACAAATCAAGAGGGATGTGATCTTCCTCGGTGAAGCTGATCCACGAACGGGTCTGAAAAGGCGATTCCGCTCTCCATAGCAGCCTCGTTGTTCTGAAATCGTGGGAACTCCTTCAGTTCGTTCGCTGTAGGCTCCTTCTGCTCCGCGGATATGGAGCCAATACGGCTCAACTTTGCCTTTGTCAGCCGATCCAGCGCCGTCTTGAAATCGTCCAAGATGATGGTATCAGTCAGACACTTGAAGACAAACGCCAACTTCCAGAAGGGGTTTACGCCGGTAGGTAGAGAGCTTGAACTCTTGAAGGCACCGACGACTGCGGCGATATCCACAATTATGAAGCAGATACTGAGACACATGGCGCCCAACATGATGCCGAACCGCGGACTGATCCTGACGAGCTCGAGGAGGCTGAAGTCGTAGCGTCTCTTGATGTTCCAGAACAAGTTAATGACTGTGAATATCCACCAAGGATCTCGAAAAAGTGCCTCATAGGGCCTAGTCCGCAGAAACATCTTGTTGATGTTGTTGAAGTATGTGAAATTTGCAGCTATCTCCACCGCCCAATAAGGCTGCACAGCAATGACAGAGCCAATGTAGAAGAGGCTGACCTTGCGGCTCAAGAAGGGCTTGTTTTTCATCCAGGCAACCACATTGTGGAGAGACCAGGAGACGTTGAGCGGGATCGCGGAGATTGACAAGTATAGCGCATACACAGGCGGATGGTTGAATATGAAGAAATTGTGGAAAAGACCCAGCGCAAGCTAGTCCGAGGCGTCAGCAAGCGGTCGGCGAGCAGCTCCAGAGCAACATACCTCGACGAGAATGAGCTTGTGCAGTAGCACCCTTTTTCTCATGTTGGCCATTGTGATGCAGGCCATGACTATGAGCGAGCCCACGACGAATCCTTGGCCCCATGCTTCGAGGATCAGCCCGTCTGGATCGGTGGGCTTAGTGACTCTGCCTTCCTCGTCGGCGCGCGTAAAAAGCTGGTCATACATCTCGACTGGGATCTAGGCTTTAACCGGGGTGATGTTTACATGACACTGCTTTGAGGACCTGGGGAAACCTAGATCTTGAACGTGTTGAAGGGATAGCGGTTGACGGTAGAGATGATGCGAGAGCGCAGGGCAGATAAGAGCTAGATCCTGAGCGTGTTGAGTGGGTAGCGGTTGACGACCAGGACTATTTTGAGAGCGTGAAAAAGTGGATGGAGCTAAGGAAATAACAGAACAGAAGTTCAACCTTTAAAAAAGCAGCATGCGCGTGGGTTGGACAGTGAATGGAGTTGAGAGTACAAAGAATTCTGATATGCTGACGGTAATGACGGCAGGCGTAGACCCCGCATTAGGCACTTTGAGATCGTCAAGGGCGTCCCGAGGCACCGGGTCTGTGAGTCTAGAATTCCAGCCTGCTTTCATCTTGGTGATGGTCGTTGCGAGCAGCGACGGAACGCTCCTGGTCTGATGATAATGCGACAACAATCACAATTGTCGGCCTTGGTTGCACGCCAGCCTCTTGTTTTGCTCTCACCGGAAGTCGCGCAACATGTTCAGCATAAGCGAACTGATCAGGCAAATCTCGAATTGTAACAATGAAGTGACATTTTGTGCATTCGTCCTCCGAGGAGGCAATAATAATCTACGACTTGGTGCTGACTTGAACATCAAAGGCGAGGCTCTACCCCGGATCTTCCTTCTGCGCTGTCTTCATCCATGTCCTCCTCAATTCCGGATGTGGTTCCATTTCTTTGTCCTCCAGATGCGTTCAGCGCCTGGCGCAGCTCCCTCGCATTTAGCTTCTCGAGCCTGAGAAGTCGCTACCTCAGAGTGTGCTGATGGTACGGTGCGCAAAGTCGCACATCGCTGCAAGGATCCGACACTATCACACCGGCTTTCGGTACTACTGTTCGACCTGTCCTTGGCAGGCGCATCAATGCATTGTGATGCTGTTGCTCGGTTCAAGACAACGGATGCCTCAGGCGCGTGGGGCTTCAGCCCTTCAGCCACGAGAACATCTTGTGTCCTTTGCTGATGTGGTGCTTTGTGGCAGTTGGAGTCGGCACTCGTCTGATGGCATGAGATTCATTCTCAGATTTGACGGGCATGTAGACGTATGAATGGTCTTTGTAATAGCTTGGGGCTCCCCGCTCCATGGGAACCGTCATTTCATTGATTGATTTCCGGCCAATTGACGCTGACGATGAGGCTGATGAACGGGAGGAGATGGTGCTTGTTGACCGTTGGCTTTGGGTGTACATGTTTGCGGTGTATTAGGTAGCTTCTAACGATGGTAGATGGGTAATTTGTAGTGGGTTGTTGCTTGTGTTTGAGTCTGTTGGAAATGGAACTGGAGCTGCTGAAGATATCGAAAAGGACGACTTGAAGGTCGAAGCCGCCCGTGATATATAACTTACGCTTGCAGATGTCAGACAACTCATTATTCTTCGGAGCAGACTCAGAAGCATGAGTTAAACCCCGGCTCCGAAGAGACAGTCTGCGGGATGGTATCGAGAAAGGCATAACGATCAATGCGATCGCGTCGTCATGACTGGCCAGGCGCATGGATTACGGACGAATGTGCCCTGAGAGTTGGCCCGGTCCAGCGCATGTCGGACTTAAAAGCCAGTTTCCGGCGGGCGTCTCATAAAGGCCGAACAAATCACTGCCGGCCCCGTGCCATCTCACCCACCATTGCGTTATTCCCTTCATGTACAGTGTGCTGTCCAGGTTGCGAATTCTTCGTGCGATCACTCATCACAGGCAGAAGACCAACCGACAGGCGTGCAACGGATACAGGGCGATGTGCTTGTAGTCATGATTCTTGGAGGACGCTCAACAGGTTTACGTGCCTTGTTTTGGGCCAGGGACTCATGCCACTTCAGACCGTTTTGCAGGCGTTTCGTGTCCGTCGCATACTGGAGCGCTCTCAGACGCAGCTTCGTCTCTGGTAAGAAGTGGGGGTGTCCAAGATGGCTCGGGGCGTCGGTGAGAGGGAGGACCGATCGTTAACGGGCTGGCCTCCACGCCCGTTGCGTGAAGGTGATCGGACTGCCAAGACCTACTATGAAAGGGTTGGGCAACCAAGACCGTTAGCGCCAAGTCTTACCTTATGCTTAAGGTACCCACGTGCATCTTTGGAGCGCGACTGCCTGCTTCGGACTACCTGCGTCGCATCGTGGGGGATATTGGAGGTCTGTCGGCTTCAGCCATCGTCGCTGAGGGGAGGGCGTTCAAGCTCATTGATCAACGGTGTTCGAGTTGCTCTGTGTTCTTAACGGATCCAGACCTGTGTGTGTGCGCCGTCTGTAGCTTTTTGCGGCCCCCCCGGATCGATCTCTCAACCCCAAGAACTGAAACGACACAATGGCCTCCAGTGGGCAGTGAGGTGCTTCAACCGAAAAGAGCAAGTGGGAGTCCAGGTTCCTGTACCTGAAAAGGATTTCTTAGGTATGCAACTTCCCTACGTTCCTCACTCTTTGGAGGCTCTGGGGTTGCGCCCGGTCGGTCAGGCGTATAGCTCGCATGCTTAACTTTCAAGTCATCCCTCAATAAAAAAGACATTCCCTGGCGTGTGTCCTGTTCACATTAATCGTCTCTCAGCCTGTTTAGCTATCTGCTCTTCTTCAGTCTCACGTTGTTTCCACCTTATCCAACCACGTAACATGTTCCACTTGGGTCTACGCCACATCGGCATATGGTTCATCTGGCTCACCCTGCGAAAAGTTCAGCATGCCGTCTCTAGGGCTGCTTGAGATCCTTGTTACGGCACTGTGGATTGTTTGCCCTGTACAGGCGAACTATCACAACATCACATTGCCATGGGGGACATGGCAAGCTGCACCTCTACAGACTGATCCGAACGTAAGATCTGGTGACGACCATCCCTCTACACAGACCATCTGATGATGCCAGATTTACGTCTTTCGGAATGTACGTTTTGGAGTTGTCTCTTTGCGGTTCGGACCATCGATGTCTCCCAGAGCGGAGGACAGCCCTCGTGTCCAGGATAGTACATATGGCCCGAGCTGTATCCAGATCGACAGCTCCAAGCTGAACGCACCACCTACAGGTTACTTTAGCAGGCTTGGGCTGCAAGCTCCTAATGGACAGAGCGAAGACTGTCTTTTTCTAGATGTATACGTTCCTGCGCAGGTGTACACAAAGAATATAACAGACCTCCCGGTTGTAGTGTGGTTCTATGGGGGCGCTTATGCTTTTGGATCCAAACACCTAGCAGAAGACATTCCACTGTACACAGGTGAAGCTCTTCTGCGAGCGACGAATTACAAAACTATCTTCGTAGCTGGCAATTACCGACTTGGAGCTTTTGGCTGGCTTGCCGGAAACTACATGGAAAGCGCAGGACTGCCCAACGCCGGACTTTACGATCAACGACTGCTGTTGGAGTGGGTGCAAGAACACATACACCAAGTTGGCGGTGACAAGACAACGGTTAGCGCGTGGGGAGAATCGGCCGGCGCGGGCTCCATCCTCCACCATCTAGTTCGAGAAGGTGGAGGTGATCCCCTCTTTTCCAGAGCACTAATCCAAAGCCCAGGCTTCCAGTGGCAATGGGACAACTCCCCAGATGGGACTCTCGATCAAGTGTACAAGAATTTCTCCAAACATGCAGGGTGCGGTCGAACCTACAACATAACCTGCCTCCGGGAAGCCAGCACAGAGACACTGGCCGCTGCGAATCAAAAGCTCTTCAAGAGTGTCAGAGAAACAGGCATCTTCCCAATGGGCCCCTCGGTCGACGGGAAATGGATACGGCAGATTCCACCAGTAGCATTAGCTAACAAGGCATATTGGCCCAACCTCACTTCCCTGATGATCTCCCACGTCCTCGACGAGACCGGCTCCGTGACCCCAAGGTCCGTCAACACCAGCGCGGACGTGACCGCTTTCCTAGCCCGGTACTTCCCCGAACCGACCCTCTCCGCCGAGCGCCTGGCCATCCAGTCGCACTACAACTGCACCGATAATGCGACGACTGACTACTGGTCATGCCTCGACGCAATTCTCCGCGATTCTGCCTTCACCTGCAACACGCGATACCTGCATGACGCGTACTCGAACCTCACCTCCCCCTCCTCCTCCCCCTCGCAGTCTGGCGGCAAGCAGAGCAATACGAGCGTGTACATGATGCAGTACTCCTTTCCCTCCCCACGGTTTCCCCCGGCTGCGCCTCACGCCTCCGACCTCTTGCCAACCTTCATGAACTCCTTCTGGGAGGCACGGCGCATGATCGAAACGTTCGGCAACATCACCGGCATCGTAGCCGACGTTGTCGCCAGTGAGCTTGACATCATGAGTATCTATTATCAGAGCTACCTGGCTAGCTTTGCGCTGTACGGGGATCCGAATCTGGCAACGAGGAAGGGCTTGGGAAAGCTGGGATGGCCGGTGGCGAATGGAACAGGGGAGCGTCTCAAGGATGTCATGGATGTGCATTGGGGTTATACGAGTTACTATGGACTAGTGGAGGATGAGCTGAATAGGCAGAGTGATTGTAAGTTTTGGACCGAGGTCGCGCAAAATATCACGATCAAGGCCGGACATGGGAGTCAGCTGTCCAAGGAAGCGCTCATACAACAGGGAGAGTGACAAACAAAGGACCCCTGGATAAGGAGGGAGTGCTTTCAAGGATTTTGGATTTGATTAGGCGGAGAGCATCTAGCCCCAGTAATCTAATCTAGTCATTTCTACGTTAAGCTCCTGGCAAGCAGCGTCCCACATTAAAACGCCTCTCGTGCCCATATCACCACGTAGCACGCTGAATGCTCCAAACTACTGCAGGAGAGGATCCCTGTAGTGCTTCTGGAAATTGCCCTTCTTGTTGGTGCCCCATTGCTGCTTGGCTTGTGCCCGTAACTCCCTCTTCTTTTCACGCTTCTCGACTGCTCGAATCTCGCGCTTCTTGGCGTCTGAGACACCTACCATGCCCAATCCGTTTTCGCCTCGCGTGACAAGCTGTCGGCCACGATCCCTAGCCGCTGGCTGAGCCGACTCGTCTGTCTCGGTATCTGATGCCGAAGCGCCGTCCGTAATCGTTCTTCTGGCTGCGGCTTCTTCCGGTGTTGGGTAGTTGCGGAGGTTTTGCCGGTAGTACTTGGCTAATGACCTGTGACCAGCGGTACGTCCGGATGGCAGGTGTAACTCGTAATCATCATGATATACAGCATGCGGGGTGTGGTGGGCATGGGAGTGGAAACCATCCAAGTTGCGGTGCGGACGTGGATCATTGTGTGAATGATGCCTGTGTTTGTCGAGTCGGGTAAAGCTGTGGGAACGGTCAATCGGGATGGAAGTAATCTCATCCGTGGGAACCGAGGACAGAGTGCTGTCTGTTTCCCAGCCGTCACCATCTTCCATCTCTTCGTCTCCTTCAGCATCCACTGTTGTGTCTCTCTTGGCACCCAGCTTGACACCTCCTCTAGGCTCTTCCTCGCCTTCGGTTTCCGAATCCTCTTCCTCTTCCTCATCGGAGTAGGTGGCTCTAAAGTCATAGAACTGGCCAATCTCTAGCATCTCCTCTTCGGAGGAGAAAGCAATCATACAATGGCCTCTGTCCCGCATGTGTGTCTGTATACCGCTGGCTGTGTGCTTCATCTTGCCGCAATACAAGCATTCATGGAGACCGTTAATCTTCTCTGCCAGAAACTCTACGAGACCCTCGAGGTTCACCAGGTACTCAGCCTCGGGAATGAACAACCCGTGAAATTTGGTCATATGCGAGATGTTGAGGGGGAACGTTGGGGACCGGAAGTTGCAAAACAAGCAGGTCAACAAGGTAGCTTGCCTGTCGACTGTGCTGTTGCCTTCTATCGTAGCCTTGGACGATGTTGTCACCGTTGGAGACAGCGGGTGATCCTCCTTGTGCTCGTCGGCTCCCGAATGATGCGGCCTTGATGGCCGACTTCCGAGAACATCAGGCTCCTCGAGGGAGGCTTGCTTCATCCCATCCACCACCTGATCGAATTCTGCTTCCGCATCCTCATCGACTCCACTATGGACGTGCTGTATAGGCTCTCCGAGCGAAAAGGTGGAGCTGATCATGGACTGTCGGTCATCCTCCGGCGCAATCGACGAACCAGGTTGTCGGGCCACGTTTGCCCTGTGTTTGGCGCTTCCCAAATGGTTGTTGTATGCGTTTTCGCTGTAGTATATCTTCTGGCAAGCGGAGCAAGCCTTCTCAAAGGATGCTCTGGCCGCGGTGGCAGCTGCTGAGGCTTTGTTGGCGAGGACCTTTTCAGCAAAAATTTCCGAAGTGAGAGGCGGAAGCGATGCAACTCGACGTTTGAGGTTATACCGATGCCAATCGCTCTGCATGTGAGACCGCTGCAACTCGCTCGTTCGAAAAGCGACTTGGCAGGTGTTGCAAGTGTACGGGTGGGCAGACCCTGAGCTCGTTTGGGCAGACATATTTGGGGTTCTTCGCCTCTGTGCTTCTTCGTGTACGGGAAGCCGAGTGTTATGAAATAGGTTCTTGAAGTGCTCCGTGTGCCAGTTGATGAGGGAAAGAGGCTGCCTCCAGGCCAGGGAAGTCGAGCAACGAAATGTCAAAGTCTTGGGCCAAGGAACAGGACTATGTGGGTGGCGGGCAGAAAGTGGGATGCGTCAAGGTGGGATAAGAAATATATGAGTGTGAGAAATATGACGATGGGGGGATATTACTGTCCTGCTAGCGTGCCCTTCCGAAGGGTCCAGTGCCCGCCAGGGCGGAAATCGCCATTGCTGATGCCTGACAAATTGGGTGGCAACAGCAATTCACTTTCCCCCGAGGCTTCCTTGACTGTCTCTTTGCTCATCATACACTCTCCGCTTTGCCATGTAACAATCAGTACTCCTTCCAAGCACATTGGCATACGAGTGGCTTCCTAAGCAGTCTCAGTGTGATGATGCACGCCACAGTGGGAAGCTCGTTTACATGGACAGTGTGGATTCTTCGATTGTTCAGGTATCACGTGCGTTGCAAAGACGCAGGTATGTCGGTCTTGCAGCCTTTGACGGAGGCGTTGAACAAGGCATTGAAGCGGAGGCTGCAGTAGCAGAAGAGCACTTTGAAATAATCAGGCCAGCAAGTGGACGGCTTGTTGTAGGAGTGGCCTGTCTACACAGCAATCCGTCGCATGGCAACAACTAATGCAACCCAGTGCGTGGTCTAAATAGCCGTTACAGCTTGATTCCGTCGTGGTATTGTATTTCTCATTTCACTATGAATAATAACAGTCGGCCCTTGATCGGTTTAGGTCCTTGAAAGCTGCCCTGGGAAGTGGTGAATGGGCTTGGGAACTCCAGTACTATTTCTGTTTCAAGATCTGAGTCAACAACGTGCTTGATCACGGACAGGACGTGGAAAGAGGATTCTTCTGTTGCTGTGCATGAAAAGCATCTTTGGTCGTTTGCTTGACCCTCCGATGACTTTTGCTGTCCGCATAGCAACTACGGCTATCACAATCAGCAGATGTGCGGCTAGAGCGACCGCAACCAGCTATCTCCTTTGCTCCAAGATCATCATACAGTGTATAATTAGCGTTGCAATGTGTGGAAACAAACCTTCGGTGTAAGACCATATAAAATGTGGAATGAACGCTTTTGGGTAGCAGAAAGGACGGGCTCTTCGGCGCCGCGGTGACAAAGCTGCATTGTGAGGAAACCCTACTTGAGCAGACTAGCAATCAATAAAGCACCGTGCTCAGGGAGCTACATAAAAAAAAAGCGAATGAAAATCGTGCTTATGACGCTGCTAGATGGGACAACTCAGTGACCTTGAGCATCGTTGAACTGATTTGATTAAGTAAGAAGTCGTGAGGTTAAGCACGAACTAAGTTCCCGTGCCAGCGCCGTTGATCAACCAAACTCCGGGGTCGACATCATCTTGCCTGTCCTAGCACCGCGAGTTGTCATGCCACTGCCGACTAAACCTTGAGAGCAGCAGCAGAAGCATATACTGTGCTAGTGTCTCAGTTGCCCTACTGCCCTGCTCTCCCGAACTCCTGGATCCTTACCCCAACTTTGCCGACCATCGAACCACACCCGCCGCCCGTACTCCATCTCAGAACGCCAAGCGACTTTTTGAGCAACGGACGGAGCCCCCTCCATCATCGCTGCCAACATGCCCTCACAGGAGGCTCAAAGCCAGCTCAAACGCCCGTCGCTTAGCGCAAGGCATTCATCGGGTCAGTCCTCGCAGGTTTCCCAGTCGCCCTCGGATGGAGCGCCGTCTTCGCAACGAGATCGAAATCACTACAGACCTCAAAGGCACATTGTTGGACACGGGAGGATGGGCCCGAGAAACACCTCCTATGGGAAGAATCTCAACAAGCTCCCAAGGCAGCCTCACGGTGGGGACGGGGCAACCAAAACCCATCGGCGGTCACACTCGGGCACCTCGACGCCGGCAGGTAGCCCTAAACAGAGCCACATGAAGCGTAATGCCTCGGCAGCGGTCATCAGGAACACATCACACACATCCTTGAAGAAGAATCACTCCAGCGGACAACTGTCGAAACATGGCTCATCCAAGAACTTCTTGAAATCTGCAAAACATGAAGCTCCTGGACTGCGACGGAGCTTATCGCAACCGAGTCACCAGAGGGACGACTCACCGTCGCCGCCCCCTGTTGCCAACCCGCCTACGGTTCGCTTTGATATCGGAGATGAGGACGAGGACCAGGAAAACGAGTGGACGGAAGAAAGTGCTTCACAGTCACCAAACACCACAAGGTCAAATACAAGGCAGAATTCGGTCATCATCGACCCGAACAGAGATCCGCCAAGCGCGGAGGAGACCGAAGAATCGAGAGAGGAAGCCGACGACACTGCGTCCGACAAGACCGACTCGACGAAAGTGAGCAACCGGCAGCAATCGAACGGCAACTACACAGCGCCTCAGCAGCCTCGGAGTACCTCTTTCTACCCACACCGACCCCCAGACCCGGAAATCATCACATCCAAACTGCTTCAGCGCCATCCACCACACCAGGCACCCCCACAAGTCACAGCGGTGACCGCGCAAACGCGCTACTCCAATAGCCCTAGTGTAAATCATAGCGCGGGATCTACCCTCAATGAGACTCCAGGCAGGGAGCTGGTGTCGCGCTTTCTCAACAGTGGCAGCGCATCAGGTACCCCACGGGAGCGTAACTTCCTTCCTCAACACGCGAACACCGATGACGACGCCGGCGGCGAGCTCGACCCAAGAAAACGAGTAAAGTCACAACCCAACCTCAGCCGCAACATTGACTCTTCCAGCCAACCCGCATCTGGCGCATCCACACCGAGCAAACCATCGACACCCACGTCCCATCACACCCGTGCCGTCTCATCCATAAACTCGAACCATGCCCTCCAACCGTCACGCACCCAGCAGAAGCTCTGGCTCCAGCGCGCCTCCTCCAACATCGACCCCGCTAAACTCATACCAGCAACCATACCTCGAACAGGGCACGGTCCACCGCTCGCAGGTGCTGGTGTTCTGTATCCGCCAAGCGGAGAGAATGGCCGGATTGACCCACGTTTGCAGCGCCAGTTCGAGCTTGCGGATCTTGAGTATAAGGTTGTCCGACGCTACCGCAATCCTCTGACTGAAGCCACGTCGAGAATCGCCGAAAGACGGCCGGATCTTGACCTGGGCAAGCATAGCTCGCCACGGAAAAAGCCACCACCATCACAGAGCCAGCCGGGTCGGAGTGTTATTAGGACTAGCACTGCTCCTGCGAGTCGTGGCCAAGGGAAGGGCGACGGAATCGAAGTAAGCAAGAGAGGTGATACAGAAGCGAAGAGGCCGAAAGTGACCTTTCAAGTTGGCGGTGAGGTAGACGGCGGTTCCCAGCCTCCGCCGCCGACAGAGGGGGAAAGAAAGGCAAAGAACAAGACAAGGGAGATTGAAGAGGCATTGAGAAAGATGTGGGAGAGGAATTGGGACGAGCTCAGTGGGCATGAATGATTTTTGGCGACACAGTTCTGTGATGATGGTGCGTTGTTATGGCGTTCCTGCCAGGAGCTAGGGAGCAGCAAAATACATTAAGCGTCAGACCATTTGCTGTAGGAGGGGCACTTCTTTCAATTCTTCTACTTATGTGAAGCTAAGCTTGCACTGGCGATGCCGATCTTGCTCTGATCTGCAGGTCTTATCGGCTCGCCTTATGGCAAGATGGATCCAGCCGCTGCATTATCTGTAGATTCCTAAATACTACCAGAGACACGTGTTCGTACCCGAACAAGAGGCTTTCCACGAAGGTTATCTCTCTACGTACCTTTGTCTGCAATGACTCGCTTCAGACACTACTTCTTCTGGTTACACGGTTCAGTAACCTGAGCAACCACAGATAACCAGGTTAAACTTGTCTTTGAACCTAATGACAAGGAAAGCACTGGCTTGGGCCTGTGGTCCGCCTGTCGCAAAGACTTCGCAAGATACGTAGCAAGTTACAGCCGAGCTGCTTGTTGTTGTCACAGTCCTACTATAACCGAGTTACCACATGCTAGAGACCGAGTGTACAAGATATCGTATGGTCTTGGCTGCGTTGTCCATGAAACAGGAACGTCACCCTCAATGAGCCTTTCACCATGTGTGTCCAAGTGCGTTCAGATAAGACTCTGTTCATGAAGGGGTTTTAAACTAATTTCATCCTGGCAAACGTTCCCACACTCCAGCCTTAGAGTGCCAACGACCGTGACCCGTTCAGCGAGCGAAGCGAGCCCTTGAACACCTGTGACGACCATATGTCAGGGGTCCGCGTATGCCACCCTTTAATTTGGACAAGTCTGCAATATAGTTAGCCATAACCTGTCTATACAGGAGCGTTCAAACACTTACGCTTCCGCAAGAGGAGCACGTCTTAACATTCCCAGAGGCGGCAGCTCCGCAGGACGGGCAGTTGCTTCCGTGCATGATGATGATGTAGAGTTCGTTGATTGGTAGTTTCGACCTGTCTTTGTGCACCTTGATGGCTCGTGCTGTATTCTGGAGCGTTGAACGAAAAGAACTTGGAATGCTTTGGAGGGGTTGGTAGCAAGGCTGAGGTTGAGATGAGTTGCGGGCGGGGTTCCTTGAGTGGGTGGGGCAGCTTGGAGGCTAAGGGCGAGCTTGTGCCGGGGGGAATCGGCAACGGCACGTGCCGAGTCAAAAAGGTAAACCTGAAGACTGGCAATGCTTGTCCAATGAAAGCTACCTTAGCACAACACTGCGAAGAGTAAATAGAGTCGCGTATCGTCGGGAGTGATTGACATTGCCAGCAAGTGAGGTAGGGAGCAGCAACTTTTTTCGTGGGCACGCAGTGAGGGTAGGTTATTGTCCCGCAAGGCAGTCCGTGGAAGCGGCATTACGATCACGTACGAGGAAACGAAGAGGACCGCGCTACTGGCTTCGAGGGGGCATGCAATGGTGTCTTGAGCGGAGCGAGGAAGTCGCGAGAGCGCTCATTGAACCCTGTTGGGTACTGTCAAGTTAGAAACCGGAAGATTCAACTCATATGACGACCGAGTATCCTAGGGCCGGATACGCACGAAGGAAGCTTCTCTTCCAGTCCAGATAATATGGCGCTGGCCTTCTCCTGTCACTTACCACCCTCCATACCGCTGAACTTTGAACTTCCAAAGAAACGCAAATGGACAAAAGATGGCACTGGCTGGTAAAGAGGACGCTCGTCGATTCTTAGAACCCTCTCAATTACTAAGATATTTTCCAAGCACATACCGAACAGCACTTGATGCGACACCGAGTGCCTAATAGAACGACAAAGTCTGCAAACCCGCATAATGGTCACTTGAAAAAGCAGAATGGTACTCGTTGTCCACCGGCCTTTTTAGATTCCGGGCGTACCAAATTAGCGATGAGGCACAGCCTACCGACGTCGCTCAGGGGCTTTTGGCTACGATTGCCGAACCAACACGCCGGACCAGCGAAACAACAGCAGTGAACCCGCAAATGCAAGATAGATAAGAACTAGATTTAACCCTACACAAGTCTTGAGGTAATCCGCAGAATGATGCAGCCAAAGGAAGAACAGGTCTGAACCAAGATAGCACATGAGAGAGAAAGCTTGCCATGGGCTGTGAGTCTTCCACAGATCAATTCAACTTGAATTGGCATAATTCAAGACCGGAGATGCACTCCGCCATGGCTCCCTCTGGTTTAGCATTGTTCGTCTAATGCCAGATGCGAAAAGGCTCCTGGTCTTCCTCTAGAGAGGAGGTTCTATCGTGTCATTTCAGTCGATTCCAGCAGGCTCAACGACCAATTTGCCCCGTCTGCCCCGCTGTCGTCGGTGAAGCTGCTGATGCAAGTCATCGTAGGTCAATGCGTCCGTCGCTGTAAATGCCTTCGACTGCTAATGCAATGCATCCTCAACAGTCAGGCCTCAACAGACACTGACTCGTGCTCTTGTATCCTTGACCCCATGTTTCGCCTCTAGCGCGCACAATGGAGATATCCGGATTTCAGTCATATTACGCTCCCTTCTTCACCACGCTGCAAGTCCTTAAGCGCTACTAAGAGAAGACTATCCGCCCTTGGACCATTAAGGTTGTTGGATTTTACACCAGAGCGGCGTCAATCCCATCGTTCTTGTAAGATCTGACAGGGACTGGCTTCTGTGGTAGAGTGCATGACTGACAGAAACGCGCAGATCTACCAAAATCGAGCCAATACTTGGCTTTTGTTCTAAGCATGAACGACCGGATCCGCGAGAATAGTGAGATCCACTCGGTTGGCGTGCCGGTTGCCTAGCTTACGGCCGAGCAGTTACTGCTATTGAAGATGACAGAGATGATGTGGAGTGGTTACGGCGGCACAAGGGATTGCCACGGAACGCAGCAGATACTGGTATGAAAGAAAACGAAGAACAAAGTTGAGAAGCTCGGCTGAAGAAGTTGCAGCACGTCTGAATCGGATAAGGGAGAAAGTCAACGGGAATGGAAACCGTACGGAGGGGTTAGGTAACGGGGAAGTCCGTTTACCAAGAGGTATCTGTCCCAAGCTTCCGATGGACCGTTTGTTGGCGTGTAATCCTTTCTCCGGGTTGTTTCTCTGCGATAGTAGTTTAACTAGCTGAACACGTCATTGTCATGTCTCCGCACTCTACGAAGCTTTGCTGACTTGTAGACTCAGAGGAGACTCGAGAGCCTGAAGAAAGAGACGTCCAGGGTGACGAGGAGTCTCGAAGTGGTGAAGATCGAAGCTCTCGCGTGAGCGGCGGTTCGGTGAGCGGTAAGTGTTCGAGTCTTGTAAACATACGAGGCTCTTGTGAAATGTTAGCGTACTAAGATACATGACTGGACAGCCCCAACACGGTCGATGGGAAAGGGGAAAAAGGGTAGAAGATGGATGACGCGGGGTAAGTCATTTCTTAGCCCTCAATCTCATGCCTACAGTCATGCCTACAGTCTGGATCAAGCTCAAGGCCTGGACTGAGGATGAAGGTGTATTGATATCGCTTAGTACAACGTTTCGACCTGTACGTGGATCAAAGTGAGAAAAGCCTAGTAAGACGGCCGGTTAAGTGAGGTCGGAACCCTTTTCGATCAGAGAACTGGAGTTTATGGAGCATTGAGGTCGAAATGGATTACAACAGTTTTTGTTATATGGGTCTGTAAATGTCAAACAGGGTCTGACAGGTCGACGTCAAGGTACACAAGGCGAAGGAGTAGAGGAGCAGGTTGGGCCTCTTATATGTTGTATTACCACACCACAACCCCCTTGTCCGTCCGAGCGGTCCGCTTAGCCAGTCACGGCGACGCTTTTTAGGCCACTGATTCACGCGCGGAATGAGTTCTCTACCATGTCCATTGCACAGGATGTCACTGTGACCGATCTCGAAGACGCATGAACACATCTGCAGCTCCATTTATGGGGGACGCAGCCTACAAGTTACTCTCCTATCACGACTCTGTCATACACTAAAGAAACTTTAGCAACGATATGAGATACCTGCGAAACTTCTCCCACGCGCATCCCGCTACCAGGAAGCGAGCCCATTTGGAGAACGGGGAGAATGGGGGATTGGTTGGCTGCATGCTCCAAGCTGCGTGGTGATGTGTGAGTGATGAATTAACCGACCGTGGTTAGCTCTGCATCAGAGAATAGCGTGCTTTTCTGCACGAATTCACCCGTCGCATCGTTGCAAAGTCAATTCCCTAGTTCCCAACGCCGAACTGCCGTAATGCATTCGACAACTTCTAACGATCCTATGATTTAAAAATGAACTATTCTGTCCTCTTAACTCGTACGACTCTTGGCAAAGTGAACTTTGAGGAGCGCCAGGCAAATTTTGTATTGGATAGAAAGTAGTTAAGGAGCATTGCGCTTGGCGACGGTTTTCTTCCCGTATGGTTTCTGGAGACCATCTAAGCTGACGCCCTACCCTGATGCGCACTTCTTTGAATATTGCTGGTTGTGCGTACTCTTTGCAGGATGGAGGTCAAGGTGCAGATACAGCTACTCTCGGAGAAAGAGAGAGCTCAAGGCAGGCAGGAGAATTGAACGTCCCGGTCCAAATACATTCTCATCCCTTGTGTTACAGCCCTTCAGCAAGGGGATGGCGGCGAACCTTTGACCTGCCACTAAGCACACCCGTTCCGCTCTTGGTAGATGCCACCCACCTTGCTAACGTCATGCGCCCTTATTCACGCTGACAGTTAATTACATTGGTCGGATATCGGAGAGAGTGTAGGACTATAATGTAACGCAAGCTTCACAAAGCAACGGACCTGAAGATCCCGTGGGTTTTTATCGAAAAAGGAACAGCAAACCGAATGTAACAGATGTGAAGGAGACATGTAAGCTAAAGTACCTACGACGCCCGCGCGAGGTATGGCCGCTGTCAGCCAACTTGTCAAAGGCATGCATTGCTCACCACTTTTGCAACATTTTACTTACTACTAACAACAGCGGACCCATTCTCGTAAGCCTCTCCTCTAGCAAAATGAGGAGTCATTTTGATGCGCATACTTCCAAGCCCGCGGTCCTGCTCCACGACTGGCAGCAATGCGTGGATTGGGTTAAGCCATGCACTTGCTTGCATCAATGACAAAGGTTGGCCCTACACCATCGTTGTTCCAGTGAGCTAATTCCGCATTGCTCATCGCCTCGCAAGCTATCCTCCACCTTTACTGGATTCGATCAGAGGGCCCAAGGCTCGATCATGAACAATTGTTGCCTCCATGTAATGGGCAGACAAGGGAAGTCTCTCGACCTGGGCCGGGTTGAAGCGTAACGGCCAATCAGCCGGATACACACACGCTCTTTGCGGCTCAAGTGAAGGTAACGAAATGCCAGCGAGGCGCTTACCATGCACACTACCCCGTTCGCCCGCTTGCCTGGCACGCAACTACCATCATGGAGGCATCCATTCCTCAGAAGAACGTCTTCAAACGGCAAGACCAACTCTCTCCAGCAGCAGCCTGCTTCTTCACCGCTCTATGCTTTCCTTGTTGGCATCGGTTCGGGATCTCTTATCGTTGCATCTCAAGTCCCAGTACAACCCTCGGAACAGCGGTGAAGACAAACGTGCGGATCAACCAAGCCTTGCTGAACTGTTGACCACTGCCACCGGGCGTCCTGAAAGAGAGTCAAGATTAGGAAGATGTAAGCCGTCTGGTCCTCAGCACCACAAGTATAAAGACAGCAACTCACAACATGGCTGGAGCTAATTCCTCATGGAGTTTTGAATCTGAGAATGTTTAGCTTCTTCGTTTGATTAGGATATAGGACGTTGCTTCTCACTGTAAGCAGATGCTTCTGCAACCCGTCCTTCTTGCCCCTTGTTGCGCCAGACTTATAACGGCTGATTGATCAGGCGTAGATAACGACCATCGAGTAAAATCGAGTCGTCACAGGCCCTCACAAGTGGTATCCTAAGGACTTCTATGTAACCACAACTAGTCTCTCCCTTCTCTCATTCGCAGCATGGCCTTTCGTCAAGAGTCCCGCTCATCGGGCTCGGGCTCCCGGCGGAGTGGTCGCAATAGAAACCCAAGACACGCGGCCTCCTTGAGCTCCAGCATTGATGAAGAGTCTGAGTACACATCCGCACGCGAGAGGTTTGACGACGAGAGCGCCAGCTGCACCGTTGAAAGTGCTACAGATGCGGAGAGCATTTCCTACCCTTGTAGCTCTACCAGTGGCAGCAGAACAGCGACGACATGGTCGTCAAGTGGAACTGATGCAAAGGGGACCACTTTCTCGAGACGTTCGAGGGAATACAGTGGCCGCAATGGCCTCGATTACCGTCCCCTTATGAGGGACAATGCGCAACTACGGCAAGACAACGAACAATTGCGAAGAGAGAATGCAGGTTTGCGGGAAGAAAACGGACAACTGCGGATAGCTATGAGACACCTGGACCTAGCTATGAGACACCTGGACCTTGGCCACGGAAGAGAGCCCTGTGTGGTAGAGCCAGAGATAGCAGAGCCGCGAGTGGAACGGCAAGATCCAGAAGCCCCACTGGCACATGTAGAAGAGTTTACAGACCGTACTAGACGAGGTAAGCTAGGAGAATTTAGTAGTACTGTCTGACGATGTACTAAAGTTTTCTAGCCGGTAGAGAAGAATTGAGGCTGGAACTGGAACGATTCGAGGCTGACGATGAACCGCCCGGAAGTCGCCCGGGTAAGACTTCCCGAGGCGAGACAAACGATCGAGCTAAGACAGGAAACAGACGATCACGTAGCTTCTGGGGAAAGTGAACGGCTCCGGAACCGATCGGACAGAGTGCCTGGGAATGGCAGGAGGAGAACAACAAACAAGCTAATGGGACATTGGGTTTGCCAACCTTTGATCTGTGGATAGTCTTCAGAGGATGGGTATGCATGTAAGATGACGTTGTGAAAGCTTTTCTTTGACATTCTCACCGGATTTTTCCTCAAGTTCTAGGTGTTTTGTATGCAGTCGGACGGAACACTAAGCTGTCTTATTCTTGTTGCTGAAAGGAGGCATGTCAATATAGTATGATAACAGAGCGTAGGCGGTGTTTGCACGTGACGTAAATAGTCGGTGAGCCTATCAAAAAAGCTTGTTCTTAATTCCGAGCTCCGAATGCGCCCTCCATCTGCATCTGGCTTCAAGGAAATTTTCTTCGAGAATATCTCAACTTGCACTCTCGGCGGCACGCTATGCGACCACGGACTCTTGCAGAACAAATCGCTGACCTCGAGGATCCTACGCCCAAGGGTATACATCCCAATATTGCCTTTCGTGACGACTACTAACTACCGTTATATAGATTTTGATCCTGAGGCAGACCATCATAACCTCAATGGCGGACAAGACTCAGGTTCCGACGCTGAAGAAGTTGCAAGTGCTGATGGCCGGACGCACTATGTCGAGGTTGGGAAGAGCAAGCTGCGAAAGCGGGGACCAGACGCGTTAGGACCGCAATACAAGGGTATGCGAATAAGTCGAAACGAACTCTTGAACCCAAGACAGGAGCATGACCCTTTCGCTGGAATGTCGGATGAAGAAAGTGAGGAGGAATACGATGTGAAATCACAGGTGGTGGAAACAGGCCAGAGCAACGGCCAGGATGAAGAGGAGCAGTTGGGATTTGAGGACGGCGGCAGCGTTGGCTCAGTATCGGAATCGGATGGCTTCGAGGATGAGGATGGCATGTCGAGCCTGGACGACGATTCTGAATCAGCTCTTGAAGAAAGCGACAATGACGATAACGATAACGAAGAGGGAGGTGAAGACATGGATAATACGAGCGGTGGCAAAGAGACAATCGATCGTTCTAAGCTGCGGAGGATGTTAGAAGAAGATGAGGATAACGTTGCACCCGGCGGGAACAACCATGACTATATAGATGGGCCGAGTCTGCAAGAAGAGGCAAGGAACCGTACCGAGCTGAAAAGACTCATGGCTGGTGAGCAAAAAACCGTTGCGGCAACCATATCACAAGCAGCAAGGGAAGACGCACAGAAAGGTCAAGCTGTCAAACAGCAGCGGACAACGTTTGACTCGCTACTCAACACCCGCATCCGCCTGCAGAAGGCCATGGTCGCCACCAACACCCTCACTACAACGGGCGTGACCAATCGCACGGGCGGAGAGGAGCCATTGGTGGAAGCAGCAGAAGAAGCCGCGCTCAGACTTTGGGAGTCCCTCAACTCCCTCCGCGCATCTCTCGAAAGCGCACGAACCGGCCAGAAGCGCAAGCGCACCTCATCCATCTCTGTATCCACACCCAGTAGCGCCCTTTGGTCTCATCTTCAAGCCCAAGATGCCACCTTCTCCCCCCACCGTAACGCCGTCCTCACCAAATGGTCCGCCAAAGCCAAAGGCATCAGTGCTGCTACATCCACCCTCACCCGACGCCTCAACCCGTCAAGGGAACAAACCATTGTCGACGTTTTGACCGCCCAACTTTCCACGCCCGACCGCCTCATCGCCCGCACACGTATGCCACGCTCATGCGCCCCTGTGCAACTCGCCCAAGGTGTTTCGGAATCCACAGCAATCTACGACGACGCCGACTTCTACGGGCTGCTGCTTAAAGAGCTCCTGGAACAGCGTAGTGCAACGCTCACTTCCAACGCCGCCTCCGCCCCGGCCACCGCCGCAATCAGCATCAATGGGCTCAGCGCAGGCTGGCAAGCTGTGCGCGAGGCGAAGACGAAGAAAAAGGTTGACACGAAGGCTTCCAAGGGGAGGAAATTGAGGTATACCGTGCACGAGAAACTCCAGAACTTCATGGCGCCGGAGGACAGGGGGACATGGGGCAGCCGGCAGGTGGACGAGTTGTTTGGAGGACTGCTCGGACGAAGGGTTGGGCTGGAGGAGGTGGAGAGTGAGGCGAGCGATGATGAGATGGGCGGAGCGGTTGAAGAGGGTGTAAGGTTGTTTGGGTGATCATTGAGTGTGCCGTATTCTGAAGGAGCCTTGTCTTGCGAAACGCCTGAGGCGTATGTCAAATCTCAATCATATGATGCTATCTTGATGATTCAAGCGATTGAACACAGAGCTAACGCAAGGGTGAGGCGAAGGGTACGTTGCCAACCGGCTCATCACACTGTCTGCGGTAGGACATCAAAGACCTATGTTTATGGTGAACGCATGACGGAGGCAAATGTTTTTCGGACTCATCTTAAAATAAAGCTAGTAACAATCCAACCATCTCCGCCGCGATGCAAAAAAGGCAACAAATGGGTATCAAAGAAGTCTTCCGGCTAGGATTGCGCGCTTGGAGAGGGCATGACACACTTATCCGGCGGCATTGGTTCTTAAAGGCACGGAAGCGAGAGGAAGTGATTACAGTTAAACATGAGATACAATTCTGGGCGTGCCGAAAGACAAGCACACAAGGCACAAAGAAGAAGGCCCAAGGGGCTGAAAGGGTATAGTTAGAAATGATACGGCTCTTGAAACAATTGTCATAATCGGGACATGACATATTCAACGCCTTCCCATCGTGTTTCTCCTCATCCCCTTCCCAGGTTCAGACAAAACCGCAAATCCAAAGCGACAATACCCTGGAAGTGAACCGTGTCGCGAGACACTCGTAGAAGTGAAGATCAGCACGCTAGCGCACCTAGCCGCAACGGCTAAGACAAGACGCGTCGAGCGAACCTAAAAGTTTGTTTGTGACATGAAGTGAAGAAAGTCTAACGCTCCACAACTTAGTGCTTCGCGCAGACAAGATGGACAAGAATCAAAATTCGACATATCAATCCGATCTCCCGTAACCCCGGCCATGAATGCTATGGCAATGCGTAACATCATAATGGATGCGACGCGCACTGCTATAGGACAGCGAGACCGGCGATTGCACCCATGACGACGACGGCTCCGGCGCCCAAATTGGACAGTCTTGAGCCGGAGTTTTCGTTAATTGGTGGGACGATGAGTGATGCGCTGGGTGATGCGATGGGCTTGACGCCGGTGGGTGCGGCTGTGTAGGTACCATTTGTGGTAGGGAGGTACACCCCTGCGCTTGGTGACCACGTCGATGAAGTGGTGTTGCAAGGTGTAGATGTTGGTGAAGGGCCCGTAGAAGTGTAGGTAAATACGCGATAAACGGTGCGCGTGAAGGTTTGAGTCGAGGTCAGAGTGGATGTTGACGAGTCCTCTGCCTGGACCATGGCGAAAAGAGCGAAGAGCAGGACCATGACGGCCGATGCAACCGAGATTGGTTGACGCATTGCTGTTGATTCAGAGTAGCTGGCTGTTTGTTTATGATGGTGTTGTCGAAAGACGGTTGTTGAAGAGTTGGTTCTCTCTCTGAGCTCAAGTGTTGATGGGAACAGGAGGTACTACAACGAGAGAGTGTTCTTGTTCTGAATAGAGCGATTGTTGTAATAGTGAACGATGCTGTTGTAAAAGGAGTGTGACGTTTGAGCGCGGCTCAAACTAGATGCGTTGTTGCTTGAAGAAGCGAGCTGGTTACGAGATGCTGTAGAGAGGAGGGAAACCTGGGGAGGCGGGCGTTGACGGGGGGTGTCTCACATAAGTAGGGAAAGCAGAGCAAGCTTCGCCTCGTTTCGTGCCATCAGGCTTGTCACGGGAGTTGCTGTGCGATATTGCCAAGGGCAAAACAAACTCACACGGATTCCAGGAAGTTGGCCCGAAATGAGCATCATTTCCAAGTTTCTGATCCACTCTATCGCATTGCGCGATTGGTTGACAGTACGAGTTAGCGTGCGTTAAGTCCTGGTTCCTGGTTCCTGAATCGTCTGGCCATGCCATCATTGGCTAGCATCCAGGTACTCCCGCCTCATCCATGTCTAGCCCCGTGTCTCTTCATGCAACCCGGCAAAATCTGCTTTGCAGAAATCTCCCATGCGATTATTGCGATGGGTCCCGGACAATTCTGATCCAGTCCCGAACAGGAAGTGTAATGGGCCCTGACTTTTGGCGGCTATTTCTCATCTTCATTCCTCCAAATCAGAGGCCTAGACTTTCTTTCTCTGCGGAAGTTTGAAGTACAAGAGAGCTCTGAGCCGAGAATAAACAGTAGTAACAGGAAAGCGCATAAGCAATGAGTGGAAGTTCCTTTTACACAACCATGTATCGACAACGTCCAGCGCTAGACGAATGGGCGACGCGACACGCTCGTGTGACGTGTCGCAACGATTATGATGTCTCACCAAATGAACTTCGAATACGAAGTGAAGAAGAGCAGAGTGGAGGCGGGAAAATGCGCATGCGAAACGCGTGTCAGATCACTAACTTACTCTGTGTGACAGAAGGTTAAAAGAAAAATCCGGTGTCCAATGGCCTTCGGCTTTAGAAAAGAGACATGATCTCATCTCAGAACGCACGCGGAGAGTACCGCCCAGTTGCGTCTGGCTGAGCTGCATGATGCGGACGGCACCGGTGCACCACATCTCTCATCCTGTACTGCGGTACCTTTTCATTCATCGCCCCATCGGGTTTGCCATTTTGCTCGGCCCACTTGCTCTGTAGTTGTTCGCCAGTCAGTTGCAACTCGAAATCCAGAGACACACAAGAAATCTTCCGGTAGAAGTAGACACAAAGGTCCCACTTGTAAGCATTTTTTCTGAAAGAGTCTGCTCGAACGGCAACTTTTGCATGCATGATCGCTGGATCGCGAGGCTTTCTCAAGCTTCCTTGTTCAGCGGTAGGTGAATTGGCATTGATAACATGTATCCGGTTCCACAGTGCTAAACAGGCTAATGGCGCCTTGACGCAGTACATTTTCCATATGTATGCTATGAGTTGGCGACGCACGAAAGGGCGACACACTAGTAGTTTCTATGATCAAGAGGCTAGGACAGTCTTCCTCTTCACTATGAGATGCTGGTGTCGTGACAAAACACGGTGGAAGATGTGCCAAGAGTTTCCACATAAATTTCTCTGGTAGCGCCAGAAGTAAGATGACATAATCAGTTGTGCCGGAGCTTCGTCCAGGATCTCCGACAACATTTTTGGGCTCGAGACTTCAACCAAGAACTATGGCATGATGCAACCCCGCCTGTTCTCGACGACGAGAGCCTTTCTCAGTCATGAGAACCCACTGGGCCTTCCCCGCCGAGGAGCGCCCCCACAATTGCCGCGTATGCAGCGTGGCCTTCCGCAAAAGCGCAAAATCCCCTCCGTAAACCATGTCATAGCCGTCTCCTCCGCGAAGGGCGGTGTCGGTAAATCAACCATTGCCGCGAATCTCGCGCTTTCGTTCGCTCGTTCCGGCTTGCGCGCTGGGATACTAGACACCGACATCTTCGGGCCGAGCATACCGACTTTGTTGAACCTGTCTGGAGAGCCGCGGTTGTCGAGCAACAACCAGCTTGTGCCGCTGACGAACTATGGCTTGAAGAGCATGTCCATGGGATACCTTTTACCGGCCGAGGATGCACCGGTGGCATGGAGAGGACTCATGGTCATGAAAGCGTTACAACAGCTGTTGCACGAGGTGGAATGGGGAGGATTGGATGTCTTGGTGTTGGATATGCCGCCAGGAACGGGAGATGTGCAATTGACAATTACGCAACAAGTTGAGCTGGATGGCGCTGTGGTGGTGAGCACGCCGCAGGACATCGCTCTAAAAGATGCTGTGAAGGGGGTGAACATGTTCAACAAGGTACACGTGCCGGTCTTGGGTATGGTGCAGAACATGTCGGTGTTCGTGTGCCCGAACTGCAAGACGAGCACCCATATCTTTGGGTCAGAAGGTGTGAAGAAGCAGTGCGAGAAGCGGGGCATTGAGCTCTTAGGGGACATACCGCTGGATGCGAGTATCTGCGCAGATGCCGATCGAGGCAAGCCCACAGTCGTGGCAGAACCCGGGAGCGCAAAGGCAAGTGCGTTCGAGAGTATCGCACAGCGTGTCAGGGAGCTTGTGGGATTCTAGGCCTTGCAATATTACACCCAGCAGTTGTAGCAAATGCTGGCTCGCAAGTCAAAGGTGTACGAAATCACGTTTACTATTATCAGCCGATGATGAGGAAGCGACTCCACCCGCAATGGACGACAACCCTATCGGGATCTCCGGATTTTCACTAGAAGCTAAGTATTCAACTCATTATATGGCTCAAAATCTCCACTATTAAACTACCACGTTCCGCTCTTGGTATAATGAGAAAGGGTATCAAAGACACGGAAATCGGGCTAGACTGGGCCAGTTTCTCCGCCTGGCAGCAAGCCGTCTTCATTAGCTGTGACGAAAGTTTCCAGAGGAGGTCGAACAATTTTGGGGCTCTCGTGCGACTCCGGATTGCCGGCTCCATCGGAGCCTATAATAGTGCTTTCGCTCTCGTCGTTGCCACGTCGCCCAGATATCGGCTCATCAACCGATCTAACGTCCTCTGGCGACACCGTGCCGGAAGCGCCAGTCAGAGTAACCGTACTAGCGTTCATCTCCCTTCCGTCCATGGGCGTAGCAAGCTTGAACGGGAAGGCTATGCCTCCGCCAGTGGGTCTGTTGGCGTTACCACTTGGCAAGAAGCCAATCTCTCGGTTCGTACCATCATGTGGGGGCAAGGAAGGAGGTGTCTGCTGCGTCGGCATGTCGCTCGGACCGGTTTGGCCTACGTCGCTTACAGCCCTATGGCGGCTGCGGCTTCGCATCCCCTCACGAGTTCCTCTAGGGCTGAGCCCAGGTCTCAGCTTGGCGATATCATCTCTCAATTCTCCGTCGCGGCCATGAACCGCACCATTGGCGGTGATAGCTGCTCGTGTCTCGCCAGCGTGGCCATCCAGTTGTACTTTTCGACTTTCTTCCGCTGCATGCTCCGCTTTCACTTCCCGGTGGATAGTGGCCTTGTCATGTTTGGTGCCCCAACCCGTCCACATACTGATACCCCAATTTCTCCCTCTTTTCGCCTGCTTGTACAGCTCGCCTTTCAATCGTCTTCCGGCAAGCGCAGTAGGAGGTGGATGTTCTTCCACGACATACCCACCGCCCAATGCCGTCTCTCCGTCCTCGAAATTAAGATTATAACCTTCCACAAGCTCCCTGATCCTTTGTTGCTGCACCTTTTGCTTTTCCTTGCCGAACTTTTTGCTCGTCTTCTCCGAGGCTGCGAGCCATTTACGTACTGGTCCAGGCTTGATAATTCCGATGTCCTCGGGCTTCATCTGCATGGCAGAGAGTTCTGAGATAGGCTCTAGGGCGAAGACGTTGCCATGCCGGTCGACCCGCTGACGGATCATGTGCTCCGAGAAAGGAGGCAGTGGATCGCCTGCCTTGCCCACCGCTGTGGGCGGGATAATGTCGTTCAAGCGCGGCTTTCCGTCGACCTCGTGCTCACGATACTTCGCCTTTTTCTGTTGCTTTCGATGCTCACCTAATTCAGCAGAGCCATGACTGCTGGTACTGATGATGGAGATGTCATCGTCATCCAGGATGTCAATAGCAGTTCTCTGTGCCCGAGCAAGAGCCCACGCCCCGAACTGTGCTACTGATCGGTATATGTACTTTGCTGGTCGAGTCCAACTCAAGGTACACGGAACATGACAGAGATCCTCCCACACTTGGAGTTGTACGTAAGTAGGCTTGTACCTGGCTATCTTGTCCCATCCTCCATATTTCTCGAGCTGTGAAGCACTCGGGGCATACCGTTTGGGATTGGCCATTTTGTGCGCTAAGTATATTTGCTCATCCCGTAGTAATTCACCACCACCTGTGACTATCAGAGTTGGTGGTAGGCCGCCAAGAGTCGATTGCAATATGGGAGAGACCAACGGATGCGTTAGCAGCTCGTTTGAAGCATACATCTGAATTTGGTCCTTGATCTCAATAATTTTTCCATCTACAGTGATGGATAGGTTCTGCTTCACACGCGACTTCAGGTTGCCTTCGGCATCTGCCCGAGCTTGACTAATGGTGGTATCATTCGGGTCCGGTTTTGGGGAACCATTTTCCCGGGCTATGCCAACAGACGCAGCGTCCGATGTCCTCCTTCTCTGGAGATCTTTTATATCTTGTTCGGCATTGTCCTTGACCCCTGCCTGGAGTTTGATAACGGCTTCTGCTATCAGTTCCATATCATCTGCATTTGGCGGAGGCCATGCCATTGAAGGTCTGTGCTGGAAACCGTGCGCTGGGATGTAGTCGAACTTTCCGTCTCCGTTTAGGCTGGGGAAAGAGTGTGTAAGGTCTACCCATGGCGAAAGCAGTATAGCACCTGCAGGTAAAGGGATGCCTTGATCTCGTAGTGTGACCAGGAGACTTAGAGCCATGCCGCCACCGGCTGAATCTCCCGCCACAATGATCGTCGAGGGATGTTGTTTTTCAATAAGATAGAGGTACGCGGCCAGACAATCTTGCAACCCGCATGGGAAGGGAAACTGGGGTGCAAGGCGGTATCTGGGTGCCAGGACTCGGGCCTTTAGTTTGCGAGCATGCCGTTGGAGTTGATATCTGTGCTCGTCTACACTACCGAAGTAGTAGGCTCCTCCGTGAACATAGAGCATAACGCGCTGTAACGTTTCGCCGCTGGCCTGCCTTTCTTGGTAGCCCTTATACATCTCGATCCATTCGGCTCGCATTGTTTTGCCATCACGTCTCCACTGCCACCAGTTGTTGCCCCCAATCAGCTCTATTCCTCTTGGTCCGAGTTGTGCTTGGAGATATCTCGCAGCTGCAACAAGATATGACGCAGGGATCTCAATGTCCTCGGCCTTGATCCAAGTGGGTGTAGGAACCCATTGCGCGGTGAAGGCTTGTACGTCCTCGACGGTTTTCCCAGATGCGTACAGTAGGAAAGCTCGGACGAGATTGAGACCTTCATGGTATCCAATGTGCGCGGTAGGCTTCTCTCGCAAAGGTCGTCGATTGATGTACTATGAGCTTGTTAACCAACCTTTCGCAACAGCAAGCTTGCCGAAGACGACACATACGTGGGAAAGGCATGTCTCTATGATGGTCGGAGTAACCGCGACTCCCACTCCAGCGGTATGGATAGGCATCGCGATGAATCCCTTGACTATCTACCCATCCCGTATTGTTGAAAGTTGCCGCAGGGAATGCATGCAGCGTGTGCAAGTAGGTAGAATTGAAATATTTCAAGGCAGGCCGGTGGACTTCCGCAGACTTTAGCAAACCTGGGACTACCTAAACGATCCGAAGCCCCCGCGCGCAATGGACAATAACCTCCAGCTCCTTACCGAATCACCCGCAGCTCGAAAGTTCAAAGGTAAGGTATCATTGCCGAATGCAGGGCAACTGCAGCTTCAAGAGACCGAGCTTCTACGCTTTGCGTCATAGCTCGTGTGGCCTGGTGCGCTAGCGGAAGCGCTGGCGGCCGAGTTGGTCAGTGATGCTAAACCTTATTCCTTTAGGATGAAAGTCTTCAAATTGCTTTACCCAAAATCTGGAGGCGCGCGTTATAGAATTCTCGGATCGAAATACAGTATCAACAATGGCAACACAACAGGACAACAGGACGAGCGCCGCGCTCACAAAAGGTTTGTCGTCTGGCTCACGCTTATGCTCCTTCTAGCGCTCATTTATGACCGCAGAGCAAATCCAGTCGAACTTCGATCTTGGCATTGCACTCGCACTGTGGGAATGGCCGGCGCTCACCGTTGCGGTGCAAAATCAATGGGGCGGACCCGACAGTGCAGGCAAGCGCGAATGGCTGGCCGGAGTCCTTTCAGATCTCTTTGCCTCGCAGCCATTGACGGACTCAGAAGACGTACAGATCGTCCTTCTGCAAGTCATGCAAGATGAATTTGATGTCAATGTTGAGGATGATAGCGAGGAGGCTGTAGCGGACCGGATATTGAAGTTGCGCAAGGAGATCTCCGAGGGCAACCTCAGCACATTAAATGAACTCCAAGAGCGGTTTGACAAGCGGAAAGGCAAGGCCGCACCCATCGGCAACATCCAGGTCACCGAACATGTCCACACCGGCGACGGTGGGGAAGATGAGGACTTGAGCGATGATGACGATGACGACAACGAAGAGGAAGAGGACGATGATGAGATGGACGTGGACGACGCGCCATCCCTAGTACCCGCTAAGAAGGAGAAGCCTGAGCCGGAGGTGGACGAGGATGGATTCACAAAGGTGACTCGAAAGCGATGAGTTCACTTCCTGAATCTGACAGGCATTCGCTACGTCCTTTGAAGGGATCAAGCATCCGAATCTTAATGAATATGCCGATCCGCACGTATTGATTTCACAGTGTTCCGCCTCGACCTTTGCCATAGATTTTTGATGATAACTTTGAATTGCAACTTCCGCAGAAGGCTCCGCCCCTCGCTTATTCAAAGGACGCTCGGCGTGTGGCCCGAGCGGAATGCAACATCCGGGACGGCGGGGAATGCGGAGGTGATCCTCATGTTTGGTCAACCCCGTTGTCCCTGTGAGGGCTCACCAATACACATTTGTACGCTTGTTTAGCAGGGGTAGGACAATGGATGCAGCTTACGACCACATTCAGGAACAAGCGCTGTCGCCAAGTGAGAGCAGTAAACAGCAGGAGACGCAAGATGGAACCTTCAACACGGAGATCCAAGAAGCCTACAAGGCGTTCTCGAGCAGTCCCTGGGGCGCCCGGTTAGGCGGCTTTTTCGGACAGGTGAAGAAGCAGGTAACGTGGTTCGGTCTACTCCTGGCCTTACAGCATCGCCTGCTGACCCATAATTAGGGAGAGAACCTATACAAGGAAGCCCAGCATGAGTATGCTAGCGGATTCTCCGACCTCAAGACCTCTATCATGAGTCGCGCGCGTTCGATGTCGCAACCTGATCTCGATGCCCCACCAGGGCAATCAAGTTCCGTCGCTGGACCTGTCAATCCCGAATATATAGCTGTTGAAGCTACTGACAACAAAGCTTCAACGGCTACCCCGGCCATGACCGAATCAGCGTCCGGCGAGCGCTCGGAGAACTTGCCTCAAGACATACTCCATGAAGCGGAATCTATGCTTTCGAAGTTCCGGCTCACCGCGGCTCAGAAACTGAAGGAGATCGAGAAAGCCGAGGATGCAGCGGATGAAGCACTGTTGAAGTTCGGGACAAACCTTCGAAACTTTTTCCGTGACGCTGTCACTGTCACAGCTCCGGAATCGGAGGGACAAGCTGGGAACGGAAGCGCTGGTAAGGTGCTGTTTGAAAGCAAAGACGCGGAAGGCAAGCGCGTCATCCATACTACGAGGTTCGACGCACAATTGCACGTCATACACTCAAGCATGGATAGCTTTCTGCGGGATCCAGCCAGTGCCGAGTACGAGCCTTGGGCATCGACCTTTGATGTGGGCAAGATGACGGACATTATTGGGAATGACCTCGAGAAATACGACGAGCTTCGGAAGGCAATGGAGCAATTAGTGCCAGAGAGGGTAGAGTATGGCACATTTTGGGCAAGATATTACTTCTTGAGACATGTCATAGAAACGGAGGAGAGGAGGAGGAAGGAGTTGCTTAAGGGTACGCGGATGGCTTTGTGACTATACTCGTAAATTCGTGCTGATCTTCCGTTACAGGCGCAACCGCAAATGACGAGGAAGTTGGCTGGGACGAGGAGTCTGAGGACGAAACAACATCAAGTACGCCAAACGCTGCCACTGGCGGCACAATGTCTGGGTCAACTGGAACACTATCAACGCCAAATCCTGCAACATCAGCTGCTCCTAAAGACAAGGACTTGCTGAAGCCGGCTGAACCCCGCAAATCGAACGACTTGCACAGCCAAGCCGATAGCGACGCCAGTTATGACCTTGTCAGCGGGACACAGAGTCGCGCACCCGGGACTCCCAAGGATGAGAAGAAGGAGAAAGAAGCTGCGCTCAAAGAGGAGAGCGATGAAGAGGACTGGGAGTAAGTCCGCTCACGAGGTTGGTTCTAGGAGTTACGCGTCGGCGTGCTACGGAAGTTCGGTTATGGTCACTGCTTCGCAAGCGCAAGATGCACATATCGCAACTTTGAGGGTTATGGCAGCTGACCGCTGGTTGACGGTTTCTTCAAACGGAATCAACCAAAATCAACTAAGAAGCTTGGTCCTTGAAGTCGCCAAGGAACGACACTCGCTGTTCCACAAAGCCCTCACTCTGAGGCTTGAAGGTTTCCATGCTATAATACTCTGGTCAGTCAAAGCCAATCAACAGCATTCCCCTCAATCGCGACCTACCCTCCTTCCAGCAGCGCAACCCTGACGCTATACAAATTCTGTTCCCCCATGTCTACCTCACTGAATAGATGGCACCCACATCTGCCACAGAAATGCTTGAGTTTCGGTCGCCCACTCTGCGTATCAGTGATCTCCCAGTTCCGCAACAATGACTCCGGGTCCTGAACTGACACGCTCGATGCCGGGAATCGAGCACCCTAACTCGTCAAAGCATGTCTCAGTAACGAGAAGCGAGAGGGAGCATACTACTTGGGCGGGACCGCCTGAATTGAGCTTGCAGTGACTGCAGTGACACAATGTAACGCGTAGCGGGGATCCTTCGACCGTGAACTTGACTCCGCCGCAAATACAGGAACCGTGGGTGACGTTGTTGTCAGTCATGCTGTACAATGCGACTGGACGGATGCAGGAAGCGCAGTTGCATCTGAAGAATTGTAGGTTGTCTACAGCGTGGAATTGGTATCAGTTTGCAGAGGGAAACGACGCTTTTCAAAGAAACCTATACGAGTGGATTTGTAAGCTACAGACCGGAATACTCTTGATTGTAGCACTATACGGTGTATCGTGTGGTCAAAGGGTTGCTATCGAGTTGACACTTGCTCGGGTGGGAAGCGGTGTCAAATCAGAAGTAGGCTCTCCTCGGCACGCACGCCCTTCGACACAGCAAGCGATCAACGGTCCATGCAGAATGACGATAGTCCAGGGAAGGGGATTAGAGTCACCAAGGGACAATGGGCTTGGAAGATAGCTATGAACCATGTTCGTCTCAACAGCCTCCTCTGGACAACCGTCTACATAAAAAGCACATGGTCGGAACCATGCTCCTGTTGAGGCATCAGAACACTCCGGGTATCAGCAAACGCCGCAATATGCAGCAAAACCAGTCATCCATCCCCCAAACCAGCATGACTCCGAATTAAGTGGATTTGCGCTCGCTTGAAGGGCTTGTCCTTATTGCTGAATCACCTTCACCTGCTTGCGGCTTCCCGAGCGGGCTCGGCTTGCTTGCCGTGATTGCCCCGTTTCGCATATAAGTATGCCGTGACTTTGTACTTGCTGGCGGGGTTACTGGTGCTGTGGAGAGCAACCTTGTTCGGTCAGACGTGCTTGGCTTATCGAGAGGCTGACTGCTGCCGGAACGTTGTGAAGGATATGGGCTTTGTGGTGACGGTGGAATTGGCGAGTAGGGGCTGCTATACTGTTGTCGAAAAGAGGACAGCTCCCGCGACTGGTACACCATGTCTGGAGTTTTTTGTCTGATATACTGGCTATCCTCGCCTCCATAACGTGCCGGCGTGCCTTCGCGGCTGTAATTGTGACCATCCGGTCCGTATTGATACTCTTCTCCCCGGCGCTTGATGGGGCTTTCGTCATAAGGATCAAAACCAACTCTTCTCCTTGCGTCACGGCGCACTCTACGACGGGTGTCTGCGTCGCCGCTTGCTCCGTGTGTGGATGATTCTTCGAGGAAAAAGCTCAGCAACTCGTCGTTAATTGCCAGATGGCTGGATTGCTGAAATTGTTGGAGCGAGGTGAGCCGGATCAGCATTTCCAGGAGTGAGAGTGATGTGCGCACTGTACTGCCGCTAGCCGGAGGCATTGCCAACGCTGGCGACGGCGAAGGGGAGCCTATACCACCGCCACCATCTCTGCTTCCGGCGCCACCGGGCGTCGATGACTGCAACTCGAGGCAAGAAAGAGACTTTGTAAGACCGAGCTCCAGACGCGGAGGTCTTGGTGATGTCGACTGTACAGAGGAAGTCTCCAACTCAAGTTCTGCGTCGATATCATCGTCCGAATCTGCTTCATTCGTGTACACTTCGAGCGCCATCCATTCAGGGTCAAGGTCCGGAGGGAATTTCCACTTGGATGCAAATTCAGGTTGAGGCATGGCTGCATCCGCCTCGATACCGGAGTCAGAAGAAGACTCGCGTCGGATCTGAGCCTCTAGTTCATCCTCGGTGTCTGGGTCTCCCGGTGCCTGTGAGCTAGGCCGGGCATTGTGAGGCGGACCGTCGTCCTCTTCATCAGCCAGGCAACCCAATGCTTCCTGGTGCTCCATCATTCGGCGTGGTGGTACCGCATTGATGTCTCGCTTCAATAGTAGCACTGGGTTATTAGTCTCCCCTTCTGTGCCAATGTTGAGGATTTTGCCGGTATCTGCGTAGAAGATCTTTGAGATTTCGTGTATGGGTATAACCTCTCTGATACCGGCTAGGGCCACTTCTTGGAAACGCCCCGGTTGTTCTTCGCCATCTTCAAAGGTATGCACTCTTTCATCATCCAAATCTTCAATCAGCACGATTTGATAGGCGTACTCCAAGGCACGGCCCTCTCCGGGTATTCGAGATTCGAAGTACCCCTGTTCTTGAGCGCTCATCGCTCTTGACATAGGATCGACGTGATTTACCTTCCCTAGTGGCACCCGCATCAACTTGACCTGTGCCTTGTGGATGACTTCTTTCCATGTGGTTTCGCGGATGTTGTCCTCATCATGCGGACGGTACGCGTGGCCAGAAAACAGCATATACAGTGACAACACGAAAGTCGGACCTACTTGCACCGCCTGACTGGTGGTCATACCATATTGCGTATCTGCAGCGGTAAGGAAAGTACTGGCTTGAAGGAGCCGTGACGGCGAAACCGTCTGCGGTAGACTCGTCGACAGGCTCACACCCGAGGTGGTGATGGCGAGGTTGATAAGGGGTACAGCATCTTCAATCCGATCGAGCAGGTTCTTGATGTCTAACATGATCTGCTTTACCTCATACTCATGCTGTGCCCTCGATCTGGCTCTAGAGCTTCCCCTTCTAGCAAGCTCTTCCTCCGAAACTGTCTTAGCGAGCCGCACGCCCAGAGCCTGGATGTCCCATCGCAGCGCTTTTGTCAATGTGACTGCAGATTCTAGGGATGTATTTCCCCGAGCTGCACTGTAATTCATTAGGGCCGGGTTCTCTTTGTTGCGCAAGGACGACTCACATCAACTCTATCATGTCAATGGCCGGGGAGATAATCTACGTCAGGTTGACAGAGTGAGTCAGACACAGCGTAGTCATCATGGATGTTCCTGTCCGCTTATCCTACCCTGATCTTGCTCTCTAAACGCAACTGCAGAGCCGCTAGCTCATCTCTTTCCGTGCCTTTGGTGGTCTGACAATCAGCATCCTAGTTCAAAGATTCAAAAACTAAATTCACCTTGAGAAGCTTCGCGCATTGGCGGAGCGCATAGCCACTTGTGATTGTGATGCCAGAGCTAAATTTGATATTAGTCTACCCGCTCTGAGTAAATGCGTTCAGAACGAACGCACCGTATGGCATAATTCATAGCCTGTTGAGTCACCTGTGACGAGGTCAGCAACTCTACTGGATTACTGAGTCCCATCTGCTCTCTTCGCTCCAAAGACTGACCTTGCTTAGGAGGATATCCATGATGACCAGATGTCGCCTGGAATGTAAATGTGAAGTTCAAATCTGCGTCTCTCACTACGAGACGTCCTGCTAGTTTTCATCTAGGGCGACTGGCTGAAGTTCAAGATGGGGAGAGGTATGACTAATGTGAGAGATGTAGGCAGACATATCTTGAGTTTGTTTACCTTAACAACCATTGACGAGAGAAGACTGGCTGCAAGTTAGTTGCACAATGCCAATGCCAAGAGTGCGGATCGGAGTCATGCCACTCCTGCCCCTCCATTGGAAAGAAAAAAGTGGAAACCATTGTGCCCAAACCACCACATTATTACCATTCAAACTCCTCAAAGCCCGCTCCGAAACGCCGTATCCTTGAAGTTATCATCGACCTTCACGAAACCGGACAGCACAAAGTACCACGGCCGCGGAACACCCCAAGCGACTCCTCAACGTCTGCTTCCTGCGCTTTCATCAACTTACCCCACTAAAGCCAGGTCCCGCTCAACAACTCACGCAATGGCCGATTCATGGGAGGATGAGCAAGACCAGCACGATGCAGGCCTCTCTAGACAGGCCCAGCAAAATCTCAACTTGAACGCACAGTCAGGATCCTTCAGACCTGGTGCTTCAAGCTTTCAGCCTGGCGCACAATCCTTTCAGCCCGGACCACAGTATCCGCAATACGGAGGCGGCTATGGCGGCCAGCAGGGATATAACCAGTACTACAACCAGGGAGGTTATGGACAATATCAACAGTATGGGAATCAGGGGTTTGGGCAGCACAACCAAGGCTACAACCAATACAATCAAGGGTACAATCAGCAACAAGGTTATGGTCAGCAGAACTATAATTACAACCAGCAGCAGGGTTACCAGCAGCAGCAGCAACAACAGCAAAAATCTCAACAGCAGCAACAGCAGCAGCAGCAACGGCAAGTGCCAGTGATCGCAAAGCGAGGTCAAACCACAGATGGCGATTCCACCTCCTCCGCTCCTACTCCAGAGGCCACAAAAGCTGCCGCCCCCGCAAAGGCCAAGGTCCTATCCCTGACCGGTGACATGTCAGCTACCCCAAAAGTGTCAAGCAGTGGGGGAGCAAAGGTCCTCAGCATTGGTGCCACCACACCGAAAGAGACGTCTGCGCCAGAAGCTACGAAAAAGGATGAGATCGATAAATCAGTGCCAGAAGCGGGATCGAAGATGGCAGCAGCCAAGGCCATTGAAAAGACTGGTGAGACTACCACAGCGCCGTCTGGGAAGACTTCGCCTACGCCGTCATCGGGAAGAAGCAGCCCAACTCGAGCAGAAATCAAGAAGGAGCGAGCAGAGGCAGATGCTGTTGCCAAGGAGCAAGAGGCGGACGTGGATGAGGCGACACTTCAGGAGATCTATGGAAAAGAACACGTGAACGTGATTTTCTTGGGGCATGTCGACGCCGGAAAGTCAACGCTGGGCGGCAGTATCCTGTATGCGACGGGAATGGTCGATGAGCGGACAATGGAGAAGTACAAGCAAGAGGCCAAGGCTGCTGGACGAGAGACATGGTACTTGTCGTGGGCATTGGACCTCACAAAAGAAGAACGAGCCAAGGGTAAGACAGTAGAAGTGGGCAGAGGGTTTTTCGAAACGGACAAGCGACGATACTCCATTCTGGATGCTCCTGGTCACAAGAATTTTGTGCCGAACATGATCGGTGGTGCTTCACAAGCTGACGTGGGTGTTTTGGTCATCTCCGCGAGGAAGGGAGAATACGAAACCGGCTTTGAGAAGGGGGGCCAGACGAGAGAACATGCCATGTTGGCGAAAACACAAGGTGTCAACAAATTGATTGTGGTGGTTAACAAGATGGACGACCCCACAGTCGAATGGAGCGAGGACCGATACAAGGAGTGCACAACTAAGTTGACCGTGTTCTTACGAGGGCTCGGATACAACCCAAAGACTGGTACGTTGCGGCATACGACAGCCAAATGTGAAACCCTGTGTACTGACCCCGCCAGACCTTATGTTCATGCCCATCTCCGCCCAAACCACGGTCGGCATCAAAAACCGTGTTTCCAAGGAGCTTGCGCCATGGTACGACGGCCCATCATTGCTCGAGTATCTTGACAGCATGCAAACGCTGGAGCGCAAGGTGAATGCTCCGCTCATGATGCCTATCGCCGCCAAATATCGAGACATGGGCACCATGATCGAAGGGAAGATCGAATCCGGAGTCATGAAGAAGGGCAGTCAGTACCTTATGATGCCTAATCGTGACACCATTTCCATCTCCGCGTTGTATGGCGAGACAGAAGATGAGATACCCATGGCGACGTGCGGCGACCAGGTTCGGATCCGTATACGTGGCGTTGAGGAAGAGGATATCTTGCCTGGTTTCGTGCTTTGCTCGCCTAAGCGACCGGTGCATTGTGTCTCGGCATTCGAGGCCCAGATTGTGCTGCTGGAACTGAAATCCATCCTCAGCGCAGGTTTCAACTGCGTCATGCATGTGCACTCAGCCACAGAGGAAGTAACGTTCGCTGCTCTGTTGCACAAGCTAGAGAAGGGAACAAATAGGAAGAGTAAGAAGCCGCCAGGTTTTGCGACCAAGGGCATGAGCATCATCGCGAGAATGGAGGTCACAGGCGGCGCCGGAGCGGTTTGTGTGGAACGGTTCGAGGACTATCCTCAACTGGGGAGGTTCACTCTCCGAGACCAGGGACAAACCATCGCCATTGGCAAGATTACGAAGCTGATAACGGACAACACGGCCTGAGGAGTTTGTTGAGGCTTCGAGACCGAAGCGTACTGAGCGCGCCCCAGAAGTAAGTCACCTGTGCTCGAACTGCAGAACCAACCATAGGATAAGGCTGACACAGCAGCAGAGACGTAGAAGTCACTTTCGGGAAAAGCTAGGACATCATGTTGAGATCAAATAGGGCCATGCCTAGCATGAAGCATAGAAAAGTCAACTTTTACCACACTCATCGTCGCCATGTACCCGTGATCTTATGACAAGCCTTTTCATATAGCGATCGGTGAATGCAACGCCTTGTTCTAGAATCCCAATTTCTTTGGGGATTATGCCACAATGGGATCTGGGATCTCACAACTCTAATTCCTCTTCTTCATGTGGGGTGCTCGGTGGCATCGGCATTGTAAACTCCAACAAGCTCTCCGGTAGCAAGTCCGTTCTTTGCGTTCCTTGGGTGTAATCATTCAGCTGCAGGGTACTCCCGACGCTGCTCTTGGAGCTCCTCTGCACCACGGGCGAACTTGACAAGAGGGGCGGAGGTATCCGCAGAGGAGAGGATTCCAAGTTTATTGTTACCGTTTGGTGATGGTGGGTGCGGCCCCTGCCATTAGAAGACGGTTGAGTGGGAACAATGGTTGAGATTTGTGATTGATGCAATGACTGATATTGGGTAGGCTCAGGGACATTGGGAAAGGATAGCAGGATGGGCGTGTGTTGAGATGTCGACGGGACCTTCTCCTCATCACCATCTCCATGCTCCACTAGGTCCTCTTCGTCGTCCTCGCTGTCCTCAATCCTCACAGCGTTCAACAAGCGGGGATGAGATTGCGAGAAGTAAGGTTGCGTGTACTGCAATCGTGGACTCTCCATGCGGTATGTCTGATCCGGTAGTTCGTTATTTTCGTCGTCGCCGTCTCCTTCACTGTACGGTGGCTCGCATGTTGGCGTATGAGTTACAAGTTCTATAGACTGCTTCTCGTGAATTGGAGCTTTCCGACTTTCTCTTCGTGTTGACGCGCTACCGCTTGTGGCCTTTGTCGGTGTTTGACTCGATCGAACTAGTATCTGTGACGGAGATTGCGTGCTCAAGTCAGAGATAGGACCCGGTTCCCCTTCTAGAGAAGCTGACAACTTCTGAGTTGTCTCCTGGGGCTCTGACTTCTTGAAAGCATTCTGCAGGCTTTTTCTCTGCTGCTTCAACGTACTCCCTGAGCTTGGACTGCTGAGCTTACCTATCGCACGTAGTGGCGTGTATCGTCTAACTTGGGCGGAGTTCATTCTGACGACAGGTGACCTCGAAGAGAACCTGACTTTAGTTGGGGTTTCGGGTACCGAGTCGAGATCAACATTGATGCTTCGGTCGCTCAGCGGCGACCGTTGAAGGAACCTCCTGCTGCGCTGCGTCCAGTAAGGGGTTGCCACTGGTGATCTCGAAGACGGTATCTCTTGGTCGCGTCTGAATTGCGGCGTGGCTGGCAAGTCAGCGGTGATTGATTCGGTTGGCGACGTTTGCGCATTTTTTAGCTCATGTTGCATAACCTTTGGGGGCGATGGCACTGAAGACGCCCGTATTGTCAGTCCCTCTTCCTGATCTTGCTCTTCATAACCAAGACCTGCTTGTGAAGATGGCACGCGTAAACTGTCCACAAGCTCGTCTGTGCCACTTTGTGCAAGGGCGTCTGTCGCAGGGTCTGCCACAATGGCCATACCTGGATCAGCCCCGGGCACATCTCGAGCATTGTGTCGCTCATCCTCCGTATCGTCGATGACGATGATCTCATCCTCATCCTCACTATCCTGTATGGTAGTCTTGCGTACCAAGGGCATCTGCGTTAAGGTGGTCTGCCTCTTCCTTTCAGGCTTATCCTTCCGCCGTCGCTTGCGGTGGGGTTGCTCTTCCCACTCCTCGTCCAGTTCATCGTCATCATCTTCGGTGCGCGCGCGCCTTGGTGTAGCCTGCCCAAACTCGAGTTGCGTCAAAGTAGATTGCCTTCTCCATTTGTCTGCGGACTCCAGTGACACCCGATATCTTGTTGTACGTCGTTGTGGTTCAAACTTTTGCTGATGTAGCTTCGGCTCCGAGCGATATACTGTGTCCGGATCGTTTACCCGCGGTTTCGCTTTTCCTGACATCCTAAAACCTGAGCTCTAAGAGGAGAATGCTGTACTGTACGGTAGAGTCATCCGTTAAGGCACGAGAACATGCAAGTCATTTGAGGGCTAACGACGCCGCTCCAGTTGCCCTACGCTCGGGTGATCTGAATTTCGAAGGAGACGCGTCGTGGAGCGCGTCCTATCATTGGCTACGTCATGACCCTGGTGAACGCACGTGCAACGCCAACTTGAATCATTTCTAGACATTCAGCGGAACATAAAGCGAAGTACGTGACATTGAAACGGAGATAGACTCCATCATTGGGAGCCCCATTGATCCAGGTTTTGATCGTGGGAGGAGGAGCGTATCACTCACAGTCCATGAGGCAAGCTACAGTTGCGCTGCACAACATCTAGGCTCGCGATCACGATGTCGCCGCAAACAATATGGCCACAAGAAAGCAACAAACGCAGGCATGGATCACTGGAAAGAAGTTGTCTGCCCCAAGTCGACGGGGTCGTAGTAAAGCAATCCCAACGAAGAGAACTGACGAAGACATTTATGGGGACATGGTTGCTGAGGCGATCAGGTCTGGAGATGACGCAGAAACACGTCCCCTAAAGAAGCGAAGAACTGGAAACGCCCAATCCCAACGCAGTGAAATAGATGCACTCTTCGAGGACCATGGAGCCTTCAGCGAGGCTAGTATAGCGTCAACTCGACCTCAGCAGCAGATCCTCGAAGAGTCGGAAACTGCTGAGAGCGACATTGACTGGGAGGACGTCGATTACTACGTCAGCCAGGATAAGGAATCACAAGGACAGTCGGCTGTAACACTGTCTCTTGAAGTGAACGCCGCCCAATTTACACCTGCGAGAAAAGGCCTTCCTCGCAAGAAGCCCGCCGGGCCGTCAACAAAGAAGCTTAGAGTCCATATACATAAGATGCACGTTATGTGTCTACTCGCGCATGTATACATACGTAATGCGTACTGTAATGATGCCAAGGCGCAAGCTGCACTGAAGAAGCTGATTAATCCAAGGACGTTCTCCTTCCTCAATCCTGACGAGAGGGGGTCTCAATTTCAAAGGGATACCCAATTCAGGCGAGGTTTGCAGGAGATAAACCAGTTCTGGGCGACCAAGTATACAGTCACTGCCATTGGGATACGTAGATCAGAATGGGCGCAGAATGAGCATGGGCTGCGTGAGGTAGGTCTTACTTCTTTCCTATCGCATTGAAATGTAACAAACGACCTTAGACCCGTTTTTATATCCTTTGTTGTGGGGTTGCTATACTCATACTTTGATCTCAAACCTTGCGACTGAGGATTTCCGGGCTGACTAAAGTCGGGCCTAGATTAAGTCCAATGACAAAGCTGAGCATGGGATCGAGAGGAGAGACTTTCGAAGAGCCGCTGTTCACCTTCAAGGATCCCAGGACCTCGGAGTTCATTTGTTGTGTACACTGCTGCGAGCGGCTGGAGTAGAGGCTAGGCTTGTCTGCTCGCTCCAGACGCTCCCGCTTTCGGCGGCAGCGCTTGCACTAGTTATAACGGATGTCTTTGGCACATCAGGAAAGGCAAGACTATACTCCGGTACGGACAGCGATGATAACATTGATGCGAGCCAGATGGAGAATTCGACCCCGGCAGTATCAACCCCAGCAAGCAGTACTGCGGGCGTACCTCCTCCAAGGATCAGGAGGATAGGGCAACCAAACTTTGGGACTGGTCGACCTCGTCCGGTTGACTTAGGCAAGGCACCTCCCGCTGCGCCGAAGCCATTAAAGGGTGCCGTTACACCCTTCCCTGTCTACTGGATTGAGGCTTTCAACGTCGCCAAGCAGAAGTGGATTGCTATAGATCCATTCTCGACGCACACCGTTGATCAGCCGCAAAAGCTTGAACCTCCAGCAAGTCAACCGGAAGTGCAGCTGTGTTATGCCATAGCGTTCGAATCTGATGGATCTGCGAAGGATGTTACTCGCCGATACGCCCATGCTTACAATGCCAAAACAAGGAAAGCCCGAGTGGAAAGCACCGAAGCTGGAGAAGAGTGGTTCAAGACAGCAATGCGCATATACAAGAGAAGACAGAACCTTGACCGTGACGATATAGAAAACGGAGAGCTGTCCAAATATGAAGCCGCAGAGCCGATGCCAAGGAACGTGCAGGACTTCAAGGATCATCCTTACTATGCTTTGGAGCGGCATCTTCGGCGGAACGAAGTGATTCATCCGAGGAGGGAGTGTGGGCGGCTCAAAATCGGCAAAGCTGCCTCGAAAGAGACCGAACCCATCTACAGGAGAAGGGATGTACATGTGGTTCGGAGTGCTGACAAGTGGTACCGTTTCGGTCGAGAGATCAAGGAGGGTGAACAACCGCTCAAACGCAACATGCCAAAGCAACAGAACAAGCGAAAGTTGGACGAGGACGAAGACGAAGACGATGAGGATTCGCGGCTCGGTGTAGGTCTCTATGCGCCGTTCCAGACCCAACTTTATGTTCCGCCCCCTGTCGTCCGGGGTAGAGTCCCTAAGAACGCATATGGAAACCTTGATGTGTATGTTCCCTCAATGGTACCAGCTGGGGGAGTTCACATCCGCAGTCAGTATGCAGCTAAAGCAGCTAAGATAGTTGGTATCGATTATTCCGATGCTGTTGTTGGATTTCAATTCAAGGGCAGGCAAGGCACAGCAGTTATCGATGGCATTGTAGTAGCGAAAGAGTACCAAGAGGCCGTGGAAGCCATCATGAACGGCATCGTGCATATGCTTGCGAACGAGGAGGAGGAAAGAAGGTCCCGCGCTACGCTACGTATGTGGAGTAAGTTTTTACAGGCCCTACGGATAACGGATCGGATTCAACGGGAGTATGGTCAGAAGAGTGTCAGTGATACTGTCGAGGCTGGGCAGGACGATGAAACTCCTGACGAGGACGAAGAAGACAACGGACTGGCAAGTGTATACGACAATTCTGATTTTGGACATGATGATACAGCAGACGGCGGATTCTTTCCTGAAGCGGCCGAGGAAAGGCCCATGCCTGCTCGAAGAGCTAGGCCTTCATCGTTCGGTCCTAAATCGGTCAATACGACCGACGAAGACGAAGTTGAAGAGGATGACAATAATAGTGGCGAAGAGTATGGGGAAGACGATGATGGCGGTGGCTTTCTCCCTGAAGCAGTTGAGGACGCTCAGCAATCAAATCAGCGCTCCAGCGCCAACTACGAGGTCGACAGTGACGAGCTGGAAGATGGTGGTTCAGGAGGCGGCACCTTCACTCAAGGAGATAACTATACTGAACCTGAGGAGCGCACGGCTCCAATCCGTAGATCGAGGCGCAGGCGTATTATTCATGAGGACGCGGAAGCTTCTGCTGATGGTTTCCAACCACCAGACGGCGATGAACAGGAAGGGACAGTGGGAAATGCCGAAGACCACAAACTTAGCAAAGCAGGACAAGACCACCTGATGGGGGCAGGCTGGTTTGCCTCAGAAGCAAAAGAGGAGAGCGGAGGCGGGTTCATCGCACCAGATGAAGACATGATCATGGAGGACACCGGTTCAGCTCTAGAACGAGATGGTGATGGTCAACCTGCCAGGCCGGAAAACGATCTAACACCCAGTAGATTAGAACCTTCGCTTACCATAGAGCATGTCCAGCATCAGCAGGCACTAGCTCCACAGGAGAGTGGTCGACACGAAAGCAACACGGCGGAAGAAGAAAGTGATCAACAAGGCGAGGCAGAGACTACTAAGGGAAATGGAACTCTTAAGATTGCTTCTCCTGATTCGGAGCACTCGGCGGAAGACGAAGTGGTCGCTTCGGACGTTGACCGCGGCTCGCTACTTTCCCATGATCCGGATGATGAGGATGCTGAGCCAGAATGGCTAGCATAAGGGCCACACTTGCTACCAGAGGCAACACTGCGGTGACAGGGTTGGATAGATCATATGTATGAAGTAACATGTAATGTTTTCTACGCGGTGGCAACCCGAGCAGACGACCGCATGCGTTTAGTATAATACAGAAGTAGGCTCCTGCATCGTCTTCTCTTAAAGAGACCTTGATAGACATCGTTGAGAAGCATGAGATGACTTCTCAGACAACCTTTTGAAAAATCATCGTTGGTCGCAAGTATTTTACTGGTTGAGTCCGGTGGAAGAGGACTAACAGACGGCATAGGTCACACCGCAATGCGAAGGAGCGCATTCCTTGAATAAGGACGTCTCCATATGTTTGTTGTGCGAACAATGTCTTCTATCCTGAGGCGTGCTATTCATTCACAGTGAAGCAACAACTGTCGTACACGCTTGATTTCTTAGTTGACTGTCTCTATCCAGACGGGGTGCGCTCGAACATCACATCCAATGATTACTGGAGCTTTTGATGACACGAAGGAAAGAGAGTAAGCGTTGTGCTTGGCAAAGAGCAATATAGGAGATACCACTTACTAGCGCCAGCTTTACTTTGTACTTTTCAGGATTACTTTCCCTACAGTGCCGGGTAATGACCCTACGTTGAGGGTCACAGCAATAGTTTTGTTGTTCCGAGGCTTGTTGTCGCCTCTAGGGCAGCCGAAAGGAGCCAGTAAGGTGAAGAGAGTTACTCGAAGGCGTTCCTAGAGCAAGTGCTCAGCCCGACGCTCTCGTTCGAAAGTAAGTGGTTTGTTCATGGGTTGGGCAAACAGCTACTTGACGGTGATGCTCAGTCCGAGTCATAGTCGACAAGCGCAGGTGTGCCAGCGATTATCCGAGAGTCCTCAGCGACTTCGGCTTCTTCTGCTGTCCTCTTACTGTCCGTATCCGACCGTTTCCTTTTTATGCCTGGAATGACAAGACCTGAAGTGCCACCAGGTTTTAGGAATGGGTCCAGTGCTGCTCTTGTGTTGCTGTGTAGATGGTTTTGCAGTGCGTTCCGCTTCATCTCCGCTGTGTGCGTAGGTTTGCACACGCTCTTGGTCCCGGTAGCTGCAAGGTTGGTACTTGGAAGCCGTTCGCTTGAAAAGAGCGGTTTGAGGGTTGCACTACGAAGGCCAGCAGAAGGATTCTGGGCCGCAAAGTCTATCAACTTTGCCCTTTGAGCATCTTCTTCAGTCTCCGCAAGCAGCTCAATCCCCAGACCAAACCGATCTTGCAGCGCCTCCGTTGCAGCAGCCTTCGAGGCTCGTATTTTCCTCTCCGCCCTGAATGTTTTCCTCAACTTCTGGCTCACAGTGTATGGATCTTCCCAGTCTCTCTCTTGTGCGCGCTTTAACTCATCAATCCTTCTCGTGTTGGCATCTGCCTCCATCTTATCCTGCACCTTCCCCTCTAACGCCGCGAATGCATCGTTTCGCCTCTGCTCTCGCTCGTCCTGCGTGATGATTTCGAAATCGCCGGGCTTCACGGTATCTTCGCCTGTGTCCCTCTTCCTTGCACCTTCGGTGACCACATAAGCAGTATTCTTCGGATCCGTCCGAATCTCGATCCATCCACCGCATAGCACATGTTTCATCCGGAAGCTGTAAATGTTACTGCTGTAGTACTTGCCCACAATCTTCTTCTCGGCATTGAAACGTACGCCCTGACCGATGATGACTTCGGGGGTACAGGTGGTGCACCAGATCGCGAAGGGCATTTCGAACCGCACGGTGAGGATGCCGTCTTTGACCTTACGAGCGCGAGACCCGAGCGCATGTTTCCCTTGGAGGGCATTTCCGGAGACAACACCTTCGTACTCGGGTGGGACATAGCGTCCCATGTTAAAACCCTGCATCTCAGGTCTGCGTTGATCCCACCTGAGTGAGAATCACTTGTTGTGGGTCTGTCTAGGCTTGTTGTTGCACGAAGTTGCGTGGTGGACATGCTGGGATGAAGTCACACACTGGCCTCGCTCGACCTTCCGTCAGTAAGCTCGGCAGAACTTCCCTTCCTACCTCCTACCTCCTAACGAAGTTCTGTCAACTACTCCCCACAAGGTACGAGGATCCAATGGGCAGCTTCATGCATAGTGATATGTCGTTCAGCGCTTTGTAGATCAAGTACTGATGAGTAGGTGACAATCTCTCTCTCAACACGCATCCTGACTTCTATCTTTCCTTACCATACAACCTTCCGGGTGTCAATATTGTTTTCTTACCTACAATGGCGGACGATTTGGCAAAGCGGGAAAGCTTGACCGCACGTCAACTTCCACAAATGGTACTGTCGGATGGCTCAGCTTCATCGAAGACAGCGCCTCCGACCAAGACATCACCAAGCATCCCTCCTCAAGAAAGAGCTCGTCTACGGTTCCAGGTAACCGGTAATGCCGTGAGTAAGTCAAGTCTAGGGTCTTGACTCACCAAGCCCCATTTCCCCCTTTTGGAAACCTCTGGGAATACTTACCCATGGCTAACTCCCTACGCAAGTCACGGGAGGTGCCGGTGATCTCGGGCTTGCTAATACCCGTGTGCTACTCGAACATGGTCTCACTGGTGTAGCTCTCTTCGATCTGAACCCCGTACAAGGGGAAAAGGCTGTCAAGACCCTGCAAGAAGAGTTCCCGGACCGGAACATCATGTTCAAGCAGGTCAATGTTGCAGACGCAGACGCGGTCAACGCCGCTGTCAAGATGGTAGCACATGAATTTGGTACCATCGACATGCTTGTGTGCTTCGCCGGCGTCGTGGGCTGCGCGCATGCTGCTGATATCACGCCCAATGAATGGCGACGCGTGATGGACATCAATGCGGCAGGTGCCTGGTACTGCGCCCAAGCAGTTGGTGGGGAAATGCGGCGACAAGGGTCAGGTGGATCCATTGTTTTCATTGCATCCATCTCTGCACATCGGGTCAACTTCCCTCAGCCCCAGGTGCATTACAACGCGTCGAAAGCGGCTGTGATACACTTGGCACGCTCGTTGGCGGCAGAATGGGCGGTTCATGGAATTCGGGTCAACACGATTAGCCCGGGGTACATGGATACGATCTTGAACGAGGGGCCTGGAATCGAGGTTGGAAGACGGATATGGAGGAGTAGGAACCCAATGGGGAGGATGGGGCAGCCTGAGGAGTTAAGTGGCCCACTCGTGATGCTTTGCAGTGAGGCTGGCAGCTATGTTAACGGAGCGGATATTGTTGTTGATGGTGAGTCGATTCTATGAAATTACCGCACCCTGTGCGTGCCCACAATGCTTACACGCTACAGGCGGCGGATCAGTGTTCTAGAGGCTCGCAATACGCAGCACGTAGATCTCAGCACTAGAGATTTTAGATTATACTCAAAACAAGCGCCGCTATGCATCCGCTCTCTTCGGCTCAACGTGGATGTTTCGGACAACGGGAGCGTGCCCACCGTCCCTCTCACAAGTTGCAGCCAACGTGCCGGATCCTTGCCCACCAGTGAGCTGTTTGCTCCGCGTCCCGATGAGATACCAAGGCAGATCAAACAGTTCGTCCATACTCTCCAGACTCTTCCCTGACGTTTCAGGCAGGAAAAACCAAACCCAAGCAAAGCCTAGGGCCGTAACAGCGCTGAAGAAGAACATGGTCCCTCCCGCTGTCATCTGCAGGAACATTGTCGGCACAGCCTTGGAGTTGCCGTACTGGTTGACGAAGTGGAATGTCATTGCCAAGCTACCGCCTATGGCACGAAGGCGCAACGGATAGATCTCGGAGTTGATGAGATATTGGATACTGTTCCAGCCCAAAGCCCACCCGAACCCGCTGGAATAGATCATGACAATGGCGCCGATAGCTGCACGCTTCTCCGATAGAGACTGTATTACACCTTTGTTGTCAATGCTTTTATCAACGATAAGGAAAAGAGCCATGTACAGCATGCTGATGAACTGCAGTCCAATACCGGAGCATAATGCCTTCTTCCTACCGACAAAGTCAATGAGGAAGGTGGCGCAGAAGAGGGATGAGATCAGCTTCACCAGGCCGAAGATGGCCGTCGCGAAGAGCTTCTCACTTTGACCGGAAACACCCATCATCGCAAAGTACTCAGGCGCATAGATAGTAATAGAGTTAGCACCAGACCACTGTGCCAACAGCTGAGACAGCAGACTGAGATGGACGCGGTAGCGATTGGCAGGAGTCGCGAACAATTCCCTGAACGGGCCGAGCCATGAAGTACCCATGACTGCCTCCTCCTCCTGCTCAAGTTGAGCCTGGATGTCGGCCACTTCGGCCATCACATACACGTGATCAACTGGAAGGTTACACAACCGGCTCATGTTGATGGCCGCTTTTTCAATGTTACCAACCTTGACGAGCCATCTGGGCGATTCAATGGCGAAGAAGCTCAAACCTCCAATGACCGCCGCAAATATGATGTGAATGCTGTTTGGGACCATCCATTGGGCCTGATTGCGGTTTGAGATGTGCACGGACGAACCCCAGGAGGCAAAATAAGCACTGAAGAGATTAGCCGCACGCCAGGCCAGAAGCTGTGGGTAGTAAGGCTTACATCATGATACCCATATAGACACAGCCTGAGAAAACAGTAACGCAGAGACCTCTAATGGCTCGCGGAGCAATCCCAGCCAAATATGTTGGAGCAACTACGGTTGTCTGGCCGATACCAACACCGGCAACAAGTCTTCCAATATAGAGCATTGCCAGGCTGCCATTTGTTCCAGCCGCAAGAAAAATGGCGATACCCTGGCATAACGGTAAGCTCATGCATCTGCCTTAAGAGCTTTTGTTTAGCTTACCAAGACCCACAGAGCGCAGAGCTGCCTCGTCGCCCACAGGCGGCCGATCTTATCCGTGATGTAGAAGGCAACGAGGGCGCCGAGAACGGACCCCATCTGTACCACTGAAGCGATGTTGGAGAAGGTTTGCTTGTTCTGCTTTTGACAGTTCCGGGTTGTCAAGTCCAAATTTTGTTCTGAATAAGACCTGGGATGCAGACGTTCCAATGAGACCTTCATCAAGTCCACGAGCAGCTCCCATGAGTCCGAATACTCAGAACAGTAGTCAGCTAGGCTGTCGAGCATATACATTCTATAGATTGCCCGTTACATACCGAAAACGCCATACCACAGGCACCAGTTGAGAACCTCTCTAGGGGTTCCCTTGAGCTTCCCTTTGCACAACTCGAACAGCATTCAGATGGATTTTGCAAGACGCCAGCGGAAAATCACCAAAAGGAGTCCTAACTACAACGGAGTAAACTTGCTAGGACCGGCTGTGAATCTGACCTTCCGACATGTCAAGATGATATGGGAGATATAAATCAGTGATATATATGCTGCTGGAGGAACAGGATGACCAGCCATGACGGAGAATATCGGGCAACGATGATGGAACACCATGCAATAACGATGTGTCCTGGTTGGTGGCTTGGAGCTGGGGCAATCGTGCCTACGGAAACAAACTCCCAAAACTTCCTTCTGAAACTCTGGCGGGTGTTTCTAGGGGTGTTATGGAACTGGCATGCTGACTATGTCTGCCGGGAGTGAACCAATGGAATTTGGATGTGGATAGGATGTAAGCCGGTCCCGGAGCAATCCACGAAGTTGCGGGGAAAGCAGCCAAAGCATCAACGTGCGGGTCACGACTCTCAAGCAGTCCTGATATTGGATTAACTCGCATACCAGGTTGGCAGAACCTTCTCGAATTTGGGTAGAGACTCATTCAGAAGGGCAAAATGGAGACAGCCTGCGCTCAGTTCCCAACATCCGCTCCCTACTCTTATAGCATGCAAACCAACAAGCCATCACCGCGATTGAGCCTTGTCAGTGTGATAGGACTTGGAACAGCAGCGAAGATGTAGACATTTTTTCATCGAAGAGAGATCAGGAGACTATTTATGATTGAGAGTGCTCGCATCTTTTCGGACACGATAGAACTTTAAGGCGAGTTTTTATCCATGCTTAGCAGCAGCTGTAACAACCATGGAGAAGGTCCGGCATGATGTGCAATCAGCGTTCAGGAAAGCACCGCCCTAGACAGGCCCAAGACAGCTCAACGAAGTAATACCTTTTGAGCTACGCTTGACGATGTTGACGCTACAGTTTTGGATGTGAGCAGTGGTAAGATCGGCACTGAGTGATGCTCCGATTCCGTCAGTAAGTAAGACGGAAACACTGAATACTTGGGTCTATCCAGTGAAGAGCAACGATCAGGTGGAAGCAATGGGGGGTCATCACTCTACTTTTGAATGACAGGTACGTGCCAGATTCGGATGTCAAGTAGGTAGTAGAGGAAACTGGAGAGAACTGGAGGCACGCGAGCATTTGAAGCACTCAGACGGGAACTCGCAAGCAAGCTGCGGCAATGCCGCGTCGATCTTGACGTAGCGCAGGAACCGCGCCAGATTCTGTCCGGCCTGCCAATCAATGGCCAGGTCGATCATTTCAGTCCCGAATTAGAACTTCTCAGCTCTGCAGGGAAGCGTCACCATCGCCCAGCTGTTGCTCTGCCGTTCACTTCCGCCCGCCGCCTCAAAGTTGTCGTCATCCAGTGATTGGGAGCATGCTTAATACTAGACGCCGCCGCAGGACCATTTGCTGAACCCCAAATTCCAGAAGTTGAACACCACATTTGGCCCAACTGGGAAGTCGCACAAGATGAAGGTTGATTGGGCTCTTGCAATCTCTACCTTGCTTACACTCAGCAACGGTTCGTGGGAAACGCGGAAACGCGCGATTGGATCCGGGCTTGGCGTTAAGGTGCTGACCTCGTAATCCAGCTAATGTGCTCTACAACCGCGACGCATACGCAAACGAGGTAGCGGAGGTCGACTTTGCGGCCGCTCTCTCGTTACTACGTCGAGCCACTGCGCAGGCACCCAACAACTATGTTCCCACAGCTGGAGACTGTCCGGCGGAGCGGCCGACCATCCGGTCAGCGACTGGTTTGTCTCCGAACGAGACAGCGTGGCTGGAGACGCGCAGGAACAATACCGTTGGGCCTATGCGGGATCTGTTGGGAAGACTGAACATTACGGGTTTCGATGTGAACGCGTTCTTCAATGCCAACGGCAACAACGCGACCGCTCTGCCCAACATCGGCATCGCCTGCTCTGGTGGTGGCTACAGAGCTCTGCTAAACGGCGCGGGCGCTATTGCGGCTTTCGATGATCGCACAACGAATGGTACTGGGCCGGGGAAGATTGGAGGTCTGCTCCAATCCGCTACATATCTGGCTGGATTGTCCGGAGGCGGTTGGCTCGTGGGCAGCATCTACATCAACAACTTCACGTCCGTACAAGACTTTATCAACACCAACCAGAACTACAGCGGGTCGACTTGGCAGTTTGGAAACTCCATTTTCCAAGGCCCAGCAACTGGTGGCATACAATTCCTGAGTACCGCCGAGTACTATTCCAACATCTACGATGAAGTCACCAACAAGGAAGATGCGGGCTATGAGACCACCATAACAGACTACTGGGGCCGTGCTCTTTCCTTCCAGTTGGTGAACTCCACAGACGGAGGTCCTGGTATGTAGCAGTCTGGTCTTTGGGCAGAGCAATCACAAGCTGACCACCTTTAAGCGATTACATTTTCCTCTATCGCTGATGATCCTGGCTTCTCGAGCGGTCAGACTCCCATGCCCATCCTGGTGGCAGACGGCCGTGCTCCAGGCGAGCTACTCATCTCCGGCAATGCAACTGTGTACGAGTTCAATCCTTGGGAGATGGGCTCCTTTGACCCAACCGTGTATGGCTTTGCCCCGCTACGGTATGTTGGCTCGAACTTTAGCGAGGGTGTCCTGCCGCAAGCCCAGCAATGCGTGCGTGGTTTCGATAATGCTGGATACATCATGGGTACTTCATCAACGCTGTTCAACCAGTTTCTCCTCAACATCAACAACACTGCGATACCCAGCCTTGTCCGCGACATCTTCAGCAGCATCCTGGAGCGGATAGGCCAGGACAACAACGACATTGCCGCGTGGTCACCGAACCCGTTCTACCACTACCATAACGAGACCAACCTGAACGCGCAGACGGAGCGGTTAACTTTGGTTGACGGAGGAGAGGATCTGCAGAACATTCCACTCCACCCCCTTATCCAGCCGTTCCGTAATGTGGATGTCATCTTCGCTGTTGATAGCTCTGCCGATACCTTGGAGCCTGGCGCAAACTGGCCCAACGCTACCGCTCTGGTTGCTACCTATGAGCGCTCACTGAACGTCAGCTTGCAAAACGGAACAGCCTTTCCGGCCATCCCTGATCAGAACACCATCGTCAACTTAGGTCTCAACACTAGACCCACCTTTTTCGGTTGCGACGTCGCCAACCAGACCGGTCCCGGTCCTCTCATCGTGTACCTCCCCAACTACCCTTATGTGTATAATTCCAACGTGTCAACGTTCGACCCAAGCTACAACATCAGCGAACGGAATGCCATCATCGAGAACGGCTACAATGTTGCCACCATGGGCAACGGTACCCGCGACTCTCAATGGCCTACGTGTGTCGGCTGCGCTATCCTCTCGAGGAGCTTCAACCGGACGGCTACGCCAGTGCCGGACGTTTGCAATCAATGCTTCCAGAGGTATTGCTGGGATGGTACGGTGAACTCAACCACGCCGAATCCGTATGAGCCGACGCTCTTGCTGCAAGCAGTAAACGTGAGGGGCGCTGCTACGATGCTTATGCCTTCTCTGCCCGCCTTGCTATTTGCGGCTTGCGTGGGGTTGTTCGTGATGTTCTAAGGCGAGCCGGGGCGGTAATGTTGGATATGGCGTCTTGGGATATATTGACCTGTATCTTGGACTTTGCGAATCTAGCAGTTGCATATATTGGATCTAAGTAGAATGCTTGGACTGGCATAAGCGATATATTATACGTATAATAGCCGTTGTTAAGCCGCTTGGAAGCTGACGAAATATCATGACCATGGTGAATGCTGCAGAATGACCGCTACAAAATAGATGCTGCGTTCCCTACTTGAGAGCAGTGTGATTAGATTTGAAGACAGACGTCCGAAAGTGCAGCACGCTTCCATTGTACATCGACCCGCCGGAGAGAATCACATGTGACCTTGATGTCCACCAATCAATGATCCGCAGTTTTTGGGGACCCTGATGGCTGCCCTTTCTCCGTTAACTCCGAAGCAAAGAAATTCTTCTACTCTGCCTCATCTTTGCTCAGACTACACTAGGGCATCACGAACCAATACAGAGAGCACCGTAGACCGCAGCAGAGCACATAACCACCATGGCCTCTCTGAACGTAGCTCCTGTCCTTTCGACCCCGGACACTCACATCTTCGAGGACCCGACACCCTCCGTCGACTTCAGCAGGGTTCAACGCTTATCCGACGAACAGTTATACGTCACTTACGAGGTTCAGCGGACAATCGATGAGATTCGAGCCCGGCGATGGAAGAGGATTGCGTTGCAGTTCCCTGATGACATGCTTGTAGATGCACCAAGGGTGTTTGAGGCGCTGAGCAGGGGGTTAAGGCAGAGGAGAAAAAGCCAGGTCAAGGGAGGAAGCGGGCATATCAAAACTCTAGGTTATGAGGGCAAGACGGAAGGCACGGCCAACGTCGAATCCGCTTCTGATGCTGTGGCCGCATTGGATGTTTCGGAAGCGCTCGGAGAGGAGCCAGAGCTGGACGTAGAGAAGAAACTATTCATCCTAGCAGACACGTCGTACGGCGCATGCTGTGTGGATGAGGTTGCCGCCGAGCATGTCGATGCAGATATTGTGGTGCATTACGGACGGTCCTGTTTGTCACCTGTGGCAAGGTTACCTGTCATCTACGTTTTCACGACCAGACCTCTCGATCTTGATGATGTCGTAGATGTGTTCAGGCGGACGTATCCGGATTCTGAGGAGAAGATCATACTCATGGCCGATGTGCCCTACTCGAATCATTTGCCGAGCATCCACAGGAGGCTGAAGGAGCAAGGCTATCATAATATCTATGCTACTGAGGTTGTCCACGAGCCATCCTCAGCCCTGCCGAACCGCAGCGTGCCCGATGAAGTTATCGAAGAGATGGACACACTGCGGCAGTATCAGTTGTTTCATGTTTCACAGCCGCCGGCCGCACTCTTACTGACATTGTCCTCTCGAGTCGGCGCCATACACATATATGAGACAGAGAGTAGCTCCAAGGAGGCCGTCCCGGCTTCCTCGGCTGTTGCTCTCCGTCGCCGCTACGCTCTCCTAACTAGATTGAGCACTGTTGACATTTTTGGTATTCTTATCAACACTCTCTCCGTGAAGAATTATCTTCACATGGTAGAGCACGTTAAGAAGCAGATAGCAGACGCGGGAAAGAAGAGCTACACTTTTGTTGTCGGTAAGGTCAACGCAGCCAAAGTGGCCAACTTCAGTGAAGTGGGTGGATGGGTAGTTATAGGATGCTGGGAGAGCAGTTTGATTGAAAGTAAGGACTTTTGGAAGCCAATCATAACACCTTTCGAACTCGGTCTAGCGTTGAAAGGGGACAGCGAGAGAGTGTGGACAGGAGAGTGGACGAGCGACTTCCAAGCTGTTCTACGGGAGAAGGAACAGCAAAGCGACAGAGAAGCGAAGCAGGACATAGAAGGAGTAATGGAAGAGAACGCAGATGTAGACGGAGGGCCCCTGGACTCGGAGGAGGAGTCTGAACCGCCCGAGTTCGACTTGCGTACAGGTCGCTATGTGTCGCATAGCAGGCCCATGAGGGCCACAGCAAGCAGGCCTGTTCAAGCAGCTGCCAGCGGTCACGCTTCCACATCGCTAATCAAGCGGGCAAATGGTGACCTTGCCACCATAGGCGGAGAACTCTCGCCTGCTGCACAATTTCTGCGCGAAAAGAGGACATGGCAAGGACTGGGGACCGATTTTGGAGACGTTGAGAACGTAGGCAATGAGAACGGCGTGGCGGTAGAACAGGGTAGAAGTGGTATCGCCAGAGGATACACTGCTGGCGAAGGGGCGGTGAAACACTAGGACGTTGTTGGCACTTGTTGGTGCTTGTTGAGCCTCATAGCATTTGATACCCACCAACCGTCTGTTGGTTGTCGCAATAAGAATTCCCATCAAGCTCCAGATCGGTACCTTAGTAATATACGGTGCCTGGATACGGATATGAAGGACATGCCGGGAGTGCTCCAATGGATGCATGCATGGTAGCATAGGCAATGGTACTCTAAATGTCCCTCGGGTCCACGGGTGGCTCTTACCTTTGGACGATGACAGCGCGATCGAACCCTTAGTCTCCTTGTGGCTGTGCAATTAAGCAACGAAACACATTTATGTACTTCCAACTCTTGTCGCGGATTGACAAAGCATTCATTATATTGCTATCACCAGTTCCGACGTCCATATGGAGACATGCCTGCAACTAGTAAGAGCAGGCTTCTAGACCGGGAAATGCAACCATCGGAAGTCTTGGCATCGCTTCGGCGCCTCGTTTGTAGGCAATAGGCACACGACTCCCCGACCCGCCCTGCGTCTACGTCTCCATCCGTCTTCGTCGCCATCGGACAATCTCCTGGCTGACAGGCCTACTGCAGCCTGGTTGAGAGAGGTACACCAAGCATCAACAAAGTCGACGACAACCAGCACATCCAGCGTCACCGAAATACTTAGGCCCGGGGTTGCTGGAGCACACCCGACATCGCATGCCTGTGCGGAGGTTCCCATGCTCCTTGCGTCGACAGGATTGTCTAGTAGGCTTTGAGTTGGCTGAACGATTAGACCTTCTGAAAAGTGGTTTACCCGCAAATATGAAGAGCGATGCGAGCACACTGTCCGAGACGAGCAATCAGATGGAGGGTTCCTCATCGCCTGCGTCGGATGTCTCGTCTGGCGACGAACACACCGTGACAGATCAGCGCGATAACCGGAAAGCAGATGGACATAACGGGTCGCCAGAAGCAGGTCTCTCGCGTTTCGAACAGATCATGACCACCTTTCCACCAATCCTCGAGTCTCTCCTCCTTCAGCTCCCCACCTCCTCCCTCCTAGACCTCTATGGCACCTCGAAGCACCTCCGAACATTCTTGCGAGCCTACCCCCTAGCATGGCGAACCCTTTCCTTCCGCATCCCCACTCCAGTCCTCCCCGCGGGCACTCCGGGGACCGAAACCCCAGATGCTTCGAACCGACAGTCGCAGCGCTTTGCTTTGGATAAGCTCCTCATAACCGTGATCGTGCCACATGCTACACGACTGCGGAGCCTGGACCTGTGCAACACGGCCGTGGATGGGACAGCGCTGGTCTCGCGCGTGCTGGAGCCGCGGCGACTGACGCTGCAGCACCTCAGCGTGCGCGGATGCAAGAATGTCTCCATCAAGTACCATCTCGTTCCCTTCTTGCTCACACAGGTGGAGTTGGAGATGCTCGGCGAACTGGCGTTGAAGAGTCTCTACACCTACCGCTGTAGACATCACCGGCGACGGCCATACCTTCCATCGAGCCTCGCACGAAGAGACAGCGACTCGGAGCCGACCCATGACTTAATCGAGCTGTGTCACAAAATAGGCATTTGGACAGATACTGCGTGGTGCCCGACACCTGGAGCGAGGTGTTTCCGACGGAAAGACTACTTTGGCGGCAGGGCTACGCCAGGCACAACTGAGGTGTGGGTGCCCTTTGATCGGTTGTGGAGGTCGGGGAACAGAATCGGGCCGGACGTAAAGGAGATGTATCGCGAAAATGATGGGAGGCTTTGGGAGCAGAATGAGACCGGGTACGAGGGTGAAGCCCTGGGAACGGGAGAAGCGTGGGCAAGAGGCGAGGGCAAGGAGACGCCTGCACATCTAAGGCGGTCTCATACTACGTTCATTGAGAACGTGAGCTGCGATCAGTGCGGGGATAGGATACATGAGCGATGCGAGTCTTGCAGTTCGCGGATGCACTGTATGGGCTGCAGAAAGACGCTCTGCGCAAGCTGTGCCTTTAACCGGCCGCTACCGAAGAAGAAGCAGAAGAAGCGACGGTTTACGGAGTTTGTCTTCGGCACGGCCAGCACCGCTGTAACACCACTTTACTCAAATGCCCAACAGGTTGTGCAGCGGAAGCCGGAGAAGCCTCGGGAGGACAAGTTCTGGTGGGCGCCGGGAGCGACACGATCTCCAAACTTGATGAACGAGTCTTTGCCGGACGAGGATTCTTCAGACGATGATGATGAGACACCAGCTCCTCAACCACCCCAGCCGGGCCCGGTACCACCACCTGCGAAGATCGAGCTCCAGTGGTGCTGCGTTGAACCTATCTTCTCAGGGGGCGGCGGGATAGCAGTGCTGGGACCCGGAGCGTTAGGAAGCAAGGGAGCAGACAGGATGAGGGCGGTGCCCCTACCGAAGCAATCGAAGTACCTAGACCCGGACTTCGCCGGCAAACCCAGGAGACCGGAGAAGATCCGAGATCTCAAGGAGCCACTCCTGTGGGAACACGTCATGGGCGAGGACATTGATATCCTAAAACTGCTACAACTGGATAATATGAACTGGGCTCAGGACGCAACCTGCCCGCGAAACCTCTGCAAAGATTGCTACAGGTCCTTCCAGTGGCGGGTGTCGTGCAAAGGTTGCAAGAGAGCGCTATGCAAAGAGCACGACTTTCGAGGGCTCAAGATCCGAAAATGCGGTTTCAGGGAGCTGAACGTAGAAAAGGTCTACGTGAAGGCACAGCCGAAGGTCAGCGATGAGGAATACTACGTTCGCCAGCCGTTGCCCGAGAAGATGGCAGTCACGGCCTCCAACGGCAGTAGTGCCAACACCTGCTCAACCGCCGAACCAGCAAGTCCCGGATCTTCCGCAGACTCGCACAAACTCATGGACGGACTCTACCATCCCGCCAACGACTTCTCCACCTCACTCACCGCGGATGATATCGAACAATTCGACCGTGAACTTGAAGCTCGCCGCGCAGCTTACTTCGGCACCCTCTACAACCCCTCAGCACCTCCATCAAAACTGCCTGAAGATACGCTTCCTAGGATACAAGCTAGCAGCTCCACGGATGACAACGCTTCACTCAACTTCCAGCGGCCCCGGCCATCAAGATCCCTTAGCTTCACCGGCTCCGGGTCGAAATGGAACATCTCCCTACCAGCATCCCTTCCGGCCAGACGACCGCTACCGTTGCCGGGGAACCAGGGGCATCCAGTCCAGTGGCAGGGATGTGGATCATACTTCTGTCAGCAGAGCAGACCCGTGGGAGACAACCGACCCAGATGCACGGCGGAGATAAAGGAGTGTGCGGATTGTAACGTATTGGTGTGTGATGTAAGTTCGCCGAGTATCCCAACAGGGTTCAGCAAGTCTAGAACGTCAAAGGTGCTGTTGATACTGACAGGCCCTAGCAATGCATATCTTCTTCGCCGCCATGCAGCTGTTCCTACTGCAGCGTGGTCTACCTCTGCCCATACTGCGCCGAAAAGGGATCGTCAAAGTCTCACTGCCGGTATGAAGCGGAAGAAAGAGAACGGAAGAAAAAGGAAGAGGAGGAGCGGATACGGATGGAAAGAGAAGTTGCCTTGAAGAACAATGCTGACGTGCGTGCAGGAGAATTTGGTGAATTCTGGAGCGCGTTGGAGGAGATTACGATGGACCTTCTGGAGAATGAGGGTACTGGAACTGGCATGCTAGAAGATGCAGTGATGGAAATGGAGATGCTAGAGGAAATCATCTCGGAAACAGTGGCGGAGTTGCCGACAGATGGCCTGGAGGCTAACGTTGTCGTACAATAGAAGGACGCAACTACCACCTGAGGTGTGTTTCCGAGGCGTAGAGGGTTAGAGTGGCAGGATGACACCATCCTGCATTTTAACGTACTGTGATTGAATGCCATGAGTATGTAGCGAAGAAATGACGAATCCTGTATAAACGAAACACTTCTGCTTTTGATGTTGCTTGGTATAGCCCAGGGAATCACGATGCAGGGCGATACAAGATTCAATCTACGAGAAAAGTGATGTGCATAAGTGTACAGGGTGAAACGAATCGCGGCATCAACTAACATGAGAATCCGCGTCAGAGAGCCCTGCTTTGCTTCCTTTTGGAACCGTTATAATGAACCGTACACTGTCAGTACGCGTCAACTAAGATTCATAACCGCCAGGTCATGACCGGTTCCGTTGCAATCACGCGAGTAGAGAAGGTATTTTGCAGCCGGCGCTTGAAACAAAGAGATACAGCGGAAACGGATGTTCTTATCATTAGCTCTGCTGCATCCCCAGCGTCCTCAACTTTGCAGCCTTGAATCTACTGACCTTCTTGATCTGACCGTCCCGCTCCTCTACCAGCGGATCTGCCGCCTCTTCAGGAGTGGGCATAAACCCTCCTTGTTTCTGGATGAGTCTGTTACGTGCTTGGTGATATCCTACCGCGACTTCTCGCTGTAGCAGGGCTGGATCAAACTCATCCGGTTCTGGTAGAGACCCATCCTGTGGGCCAGGCTGCTTCTCTACAACAAGCTGAGATAGCGTTCGTCCTGTTGGTCCTTGTGGTACTGGACGGACAGAGAAGTCTGCTGGCGGTGGGAGGGTTGAACTCGGTGAGTCGCTCGGCCTATCCGTGCGGCTACTCTTGAAGCGAGATACCTTCTTGGGGCGCTGCTGCTCCACTGATGAAATTGTGTCCCCCATGGTTCCGCTGCGCTCGATGACTGTTGAAGACAAAGGACTGCTTTCAGACTTCGTTCCCGCTGACACCGTGTTCTGGCCCACTGCATGCCTATCATCAACGGGCGTATTGACGGTTGAAATGTCAAGCTCATCGGCAAATCTAACGCCCTTCTTGACTCTTCGATTCGCGTCATGCTCCACTTCCGTAGATATGGTGGTATTCACTGTAGTTGCGTTATCCGGCCTTACCACAAGGCGCCGTAAATCTTCGGTGTGGCCAGTGAGCTCATTCTCCTCGAGTCTTGGTCCTACATTTTCCAACATGCGAGCGTTCAGCTCCTTCTCCAGCTGCAGCATGCGTTTCTTGTATCCTTCGGAAAGCTGCTGCTTCGTACTTCTTCCGTACTTGTCTTCCTCCTCGCCCTCCTCCACGTCATCTTCCAGATCCTCTTCCTCATCGTCATCATAATAATTATAGTCGTCGTCGTCGTCGTCTGAGTGAATCTCATCTAATTCCAACTCTGCAACCACTTGTCCGATTTCGTTCAGTCCATATTCGACCATTTCACGGCGTAAAGCGGCCTCTTCCTCCGTCTCTCCAGGAGGAATGATTGGCGCCCATCCAACTTTCTCATCGTGTTCGTTCAACTCAACAATACGAGAACCTGTCGGGAATGATCCTTTCGAGAGTTTAGCAGACAGGCTGTCTGATGCTGCAGATGCGGGTTCTTGAGAGTATGCTTCCCCAGTGGAAGGCTCGGCATGATGTGTAGAGACTACTTCCTCAATCGCCACCGGCTCTGCCTTTTCGGTGTCCACGGGGGCACTGCTTGCGCTTGCGCTCTCTACCGTCAAGCTGGGAGGCATGCCAGTAAGGCCATCATTGACTACCGGCGTGCCTGACATCGCTGCCTGCACGCTCATTTCTTGAGTGGCTTCGAGATCCCGATCCTTTATACCTACCTTCTTAAGAGCTTCAACAAGATTCGAGGTGTCATTTCCCGGTTGAAATGTGGTGCTCGCTGCCAGATGTCAGTTCCTACTTGTAGGACGACCAGGCGGACCTGCATACATATTACGTTGCCATCTTCATCCAGCTCTTCCCTAATCTCGGTAATAGGAAGCCCTTCATCATCCAAATCATTTGGCTGACTGATGATGGAAATTTTGTCTAGCTTGGTTTCAGCTTGTCCAAGCTGCTTCTGAAGCGTTTGGATGTTCTGCTGCACATCTGATGCCCGTGAGTACCGTTCAATAAAGGAATCACTCCGTACGCCTTACAGTCCTGTCGTCTTGATATAACTTCTACGACCTCTTTCGGGGAACGGTGAAGGCCCTTGTTGAGACCAAAAAGCTCGTTTATCTCTAGAATGCCTAAGCAAATGCATAAGTTCATATGAGAAGCATGCCAACCATTCTCGTCTACAAGTTTCCCACCGTAAGAATCTACGAGATGTCCCTACAGATAAGCTTTAGCTAGCTTTAAACCTCGACATGTGGCCAGTCAATTTCTTCGTACCATCTCTTCCTGTGTGACATCCGAGTCTCTCTCGGCCAGCTCTTCTTTCAAACCCTCATATTCTGTATCCCACGTGTGCCAGTGCTGCAGAGCACGCCGCAGCTTCTCCATATTCTGCTCGAGCTGAACTCGGTAGCGCTCAAGGTCACTAAGCGTATCACGCACTTGGTCCTCCATTTCGAACGACTGCTGGATTATCAGTCGAGGTGGGCAGGAGGAAAAGTTTGACAAGATATCGAAGCACTCAGCTTAGTTACGGTAGTCAAATGTGGCGCAAAACGCACGCACCAAAAAGCGGACCCTGGCGGCGGGACACTCCGCCCTTGCATTAGTAGCTACAACTGTCTTGCCAATCGTACCGTTGTCTTCAACCCAACACAGCAATCTCCACGTTCAATACAGCGCGATCAAGGAAGCGAGAGCAGATGTCTCGTGCTGCTGCAGGAGTGACGGCCATAGCCCATCATGGGGGGCCCGGGCGCGCGAGGAGACCTGGTGATGAAGATGGTATGGTGTGCTTCACGATATTGCTGAGATCACATCGGACAGTTGCCTCTAACTAGGTCATGCAGAACGATGTCCAGTGTGTAAATCAGACCGTTACATGAACCCAGACATCAGGTTCCTTGTGAACCCTGACTGCTACCACAAGATGTGCGAGTCTTGCGTGGACCGCATCTTCTCGCATGGCCCGGCGAACTGCCCGATTGCAGGCTGTCATCGCACCCTTCGCAAAAACAAATTCCGAGAGCAAACTTTCGAGGATGTGAAAGTGGAGCGCGAAGTTGACATCAGGCGGAGAATAGCTAGAATCTTCAACCGGCGAGAGGAGGACTTTGAGTCGCTGAAGGACTACAATGATTACCTGAATGAGGTGGAAGACCTGACGTTCAACCTGATCCAGGGCATTGACGTGGACGCGACAGAGCGGAAGATAAACGCATATGAGAGGGAGAACAAGCAGGAGATCACCCGAAACTCGTCGCTGGCGGATAATGAGCTCAGGTCGTTGGAGGCACGGCAGGCGGCGGAGAAGGAGCAGGCGAAACTAAGGAGGGAAGCCGCGAGACGAGAGGTTGAACAAGAGAGACGCGATAAGGTTGAAGGTCGGGAGGCGATGCTCGACAGATTGGCCAGAGGCGACGTGGACGCGAACGCGGTTGCTAAGGACGCGCGCAATGTCTCCGGGGCGCTCAAGAAGTCCGGCTTGCGGAAGGGTGTTGCGACTGTGAAAAACGAACCAGAGCAGAATAAGGGCATACAGTTCAAAGGTATCAGAAAGCGCGTGGAACCGGAGAAGGAGAGGCCGTACGATCCGTTTGAGGGCATCACACTGCAGAAGCAGTATTACGTGCTTCAGGAGTCGTATCCATGGGACTATCTGGACAAGGCGCGCAGAGATGTTAGGCACAATGCTGGCGGCTATGATCTGTCAGAGTACTACAACAGAGCACTCTGCGATGCGTTTGCAGGCTTGGGTGTTTTCGTTGAAGAAGAGATGACGGGCAAAGACATCGCATCTACAGCTTCTGTAGGTTTGGCTGCAGCAACAATAGCTTCCGCTGGAGGCGCTACAAGAACAGGCGGACCAAAAAGAAGCACCGTTGACAACGACGACGTATTTGGGTAGGTGTGTCCAGCACCTACAGTTTCTTAGTCATGATGGCAACTTCAAGGGTATGTGAGGTTTGTAGCGAAGGCGTTTGGACTCAAGACCGGATCGGGCTGCATGGGAGGCGCAGAGGCAGCGATACAACCTTGCGAGGCATTCTTAAGGAGTAGGTAATGTCACTTAATGGAAGCAACACAGTTTTGCAATTCTCTCAGAAATCTTAACGCAGCCGTGTTAAGTGTACAGCTCGGGTCTTGCCCCTGTTGTGAAGAAGTCTGGGGAGCAGAGAATACCGCCAAGGATCCGCCGAACTTCGGGTACTTCGGTGTCCTTTGTCCCTGCGGAACGAATGTTGCTCTGGGCGGCAGCGTGCCGAAACCTGGGTGCACCCGCCTCAATGACGATGCACATGTTGACCCCTGCAACTGGCGGGGTGTTTTTCTATCCATCCCCCACCACAAAAGCAGATTTACGCATTCTCTATCGTGCTTCCCACACTTGCATAGAATTCGCATAATGTCGGGCCATCGCCGAGTGAAGAACTTGGACTACGATGACGACGACTACGATGATGGTTACAGCGACGAGTATCTCGAAGAAACTGCAGTCGGCACCCAAGGTACACAGCCCCGCGAAAGCATGACGCCGAACAAAGTTGTTGACCTGTTTCCGCAGACTTAGGTCCAGAAGACCAAGGTAATTCACAGTACTCGAAGATACTCCCCTATTGCGCTTGAAGATGACTGTTTCCCGAGGCTGACCACAATCACCCATGTAGAGCAGATGCGACAAGGCACAGTCAAGGTCAAAGCAGCGTTAGGATCAACGTATAAGGTCACGGATCAGGAGATACAAGACGCGCTCTGGAATTACTACTACGACGTGGATCAATCGGTGTCATATCTGAAGAGTAGGGGTATGAGAGGTCTCAGACTGGACAAAACAACTGACGCTGTATGGCAGACCTGCGGCCACCCCCTCAACCCAAGAAACCAAAAGAGCCGTCTAGATTTGATCAGGCAGCCGCTGCTGCCCAGAGCAAAACCAAAAAGACTGGTGGGTCTATGTTTTCCAATCCAGCCATGATCTATGCATGATATGTTGTCCTCCGTGGTTGAGCTGCTGGCGTGGAGCTGGTCCATCGACGGTGTGTATCGACTCATCCCTCACCACCGCAAACCCTGTGCCCAAGCCAACGATTGTGCTGACGATGGACAAGCACCGACCTCTACATATCCGGTCCCCCTGAAGAGCATGTTGATTGATCAACGTTTCTCGGCCGCAGATTTCTTCAGAGATACTCCATTTCTTGGCGTGCCCGAACACAGGAGAGGCCTAATACATGCAATACCTCGATATCCGCGTGGTGGACTATTAGGAGGGGCTCCGTCCAAGCTTGCTGCGCTTGCCGCAGCTCGGAAGAAGCAGGCCGAGGAGAAGAAGGCTGCATCAGCGGCAACGGATGATGAAGAGAAGGCTGCGGGAAAGAGTGCTGCGGCGCTTCTTGACCGATTAACAAAGAAGGAGGGAGGTGATCAGCTTGGTGGTAAAGAAAACAGCATTCGTGCCTCAGAATTGAGCGGCAACCGGACTACCAAAGCTGCCGACGAGCAGGTGCGGCCATGCCCCATCCGGCATAAAAGATCCCCATCTCCTCCTGAAGCGGAGCCGCAAGAAGCAGTCGGCGCAGAGGACGAACCGAACCCACATTCGATGATTGCCGGAGACCTGCGTGCGCAACCCTCCATCTTCGCCAAAACCATGCTAGGAGCCACAGTGCCACGCCCAAAGCTACCATTGGAGGACAACAAATTCAAACTGCCTTTCACGCTTGAGTCAGAACATGCTAAGAACCCCTTTGCAGGTCCCAGCCCGGACGACGTCGTCCAGAGGGCTCAAGCGAAAGGTGTGACGAAGATTTGAGGGCCGATCCGACCTTTCATACTGACGTCCGTAGGCCCCAAGAGCACCACTAAACAAGGAGGCGCCAAAAATCCCGACAAAACAGTCAATGGGGTCGCCAATGCAGTGGCGGATCTGGTAGTAGATGAAGCGCCTCGGACAAAGAAAAGAAACTTGGACGTGGTGGCTGAATACGAAAAGACGAACACCAAGAACTCTGCCAACTTCGTAGTCATAGGTATACTTGTTACAAGTCTACGTGGACTGAAAGTGCGCTGACAACCACATAGGTCACGTAGATCACGGCAAGAGCACTCTCATGGGACGGCTGTTGTATGATCTTCAACTGGTCGACGAGTACTCGGTGGAGAAGCTGCGGAAAGAAGCAAAGTCGATAGGAAAGTCATCGTTCGCACTAGCATGGCTGATGGATTCAACGGCCGAAGAAAGGGCGCGCGGTGTCACCGTGGATATTGCAACGAATCATTTTGAGACGGAAAAGACAAGATTCACAATTCTTGATGCTCCCGGACATAGGGACTTCATACCCAACATGATCGCTGGAGCCAGTCAAGCCGATTTTGCAATCTTGGTGATCGATTCGGGGATGAACAGTTTCGAATCGGGGCTGAAAGGACAAACAAAAGAGCACGCACTGTTAGTCAGGAGTATGGGTGTCAAGAGGATCATTGTCGCGGTCAACAAGATGGACACAGCGAATTGGTCGAAGGAAAGGTTTGAAGAAATCCAGCAGCAGATGTCTGCTTTCCTGGTGTCCGCAGGGTTCCAACAGAAGAATATAGCATTCGTGCCATGTGCCGGATTAACCGGAGAGAACATCGTGCACAAGCTACCTGAAAGCACCGCACCATGGTATCAGGGCCCAACGCTGGTAGAAGAGTTGGAGAATTCAGAACCGTCACAGCGTGCGCTGACACAACCGCTGCGTTTGACCATATCAGATGTCTTCCGCGGATCAACACAAATACCACTTTCGATATCAGGCCGCATAGATGCCGGCACCATCCAGATGGGTGACCAAGTAACGGCCATGCCGAGCGGAGAGCAAGCCCGAATAAAGGGCATAGAGGTAGACAAAGCACCCACGGAGTGGGCGGTAGCCGGACAAATCGCTACGCTCCACCTCGCGGACATTGATCCCATCCATCTTCGTACGGGCGACATCATCTGCGATCCGAAGAACAAACCCATCCAGAACGTCAGGCACTTCACCACCAAGATTTTAGCGTTCGAACACATACTACCTATGGGTGTCGACGTACACAGGGGGCGCTCTCAAGCTGCCGCTAAGATTTCCAAACTCATCGCTACGCTAGATAAGACCAGTGGGGCGGTAACTAAGAAGAAGCCTAGAGTTGTCCAGCCAGGATCCGTAGCCAGGGTTGAGGTGGAGCTGGAAACGGCGATGCCTCTCGATGTGGGTACGAGGGTCGTTGTTCGAGCCGAGGGGCAGACAGTGGCAGCGGGCTTGGTGGAAGATGTTAGCGGGTTCACCCCCGCCGGTGGAAGCTGAGGTGGAAGCTGAGCTGGCTTTCTGGCTACCAAAACATGAAGGATATTCATCCGCGAGTGGCTCATCCTCTATACACTGCCATCTAGTTGCGGTCAACTTACGCAGCGACGATAGCGGATGCAGATAAACACGGATAAGTATGAGTCACTGAGTGTCTCAGATGTCAAGCCATGCCAACAGCCTTCGATTTCTACAATCAAGGTACTCAAATCTATTGATTCTAGAGCTTGCTGTGTCCTTTCCTCCTTCGGTTCTCATCTCAACCTGATGACGGAACTAAAGGAACAGCAAGCCACATATGATATGGTTTCCCAATCCACACTATTCATTACAATTCCCTTGACCGGAACCTGTCGCCCAAGGTTGTATCAAGAAAACCTCCGCTCGAAGTTCTTTCCACACCGAGCAGCCGTCCGAACGCTCAAATGTTTTCGCCCAAAGTTCAGACGCATATTTGTTTCTCGTTGACATCCGCAAGCATCCGCCCTGCCAGTATCTTCTTAATGGTTCACGTATGCTCATACTCTCCTTATTCGTTCCGTTCCCAACCACCACCAGGGAAGTGACACGCGGCACACCTCAACAGCTCAGACGGAAGGGTCGCCCTCGGAATACTCATCATCTTCCGCAGTGTAAAAACTATTAGTTCGAGACGGTGGCGCAGATCCTCGTCTACCTGGAGAGTGGGACGCTGTTGAGCTGGTGCGGTTATAGCCAGTGGCACTGCTGGATCTGAAATAGTTGCTGTGGGCAATGGCGCTGCTAGCAGCGTCCCTTTTCCTCTTGTCTCGGCAATTCCCGGTATGAGTGACACCGGCTGCAAACAAAGTCAAGCGACTGACTTTCTTCGGCATGGTGGCGTAGCTTAGTTGGATTATTGAGATGTATCTGAGTGTGGAGTACGGTGCAAGTCCGGGCTTCTGAGAGATCTGAATCCGTAGAGTATACTTTTCGGTCTGTGAAGGAGGCCATTGAGGCAGTATATATATGCCTAAATTGTTGCTCATATGGCAACGACATAGTCTGCAGAGATAATTCTCAGTCCTTCACTGTTCTGGTCGTCAAACGTCCTCGTCACGACAAGGTCGTTGCTTGCCCAGGATGATAACGAATCGAGGTTCACTGAACGACAACCATCGTCCTCGTATGACTGATTGCAGAAGGTGACTGAAGAGGGCAGCAACCGTATGGCTTTTTTGTACGAACTGGGACAGCTGGCATAATGCAAGGCAGCGGCGAAGAGCGATTTTGGCCTTCTCAGATACCACCGTACAGGTCCGATCCATGTGGGTAAGGGTCACTTGTATGATAGACATTTAGATTGCATCAAAAAGTGTGATTGCTGCTCCTCAATACTGTCTAGACCTTTACCAATACCTTAGAAGTCGCTGTTCACATGCGATTGATAAGACAGGCAAGCGGGAAATAATGACAACATCAAATATCAAACGTTCGGCTCAAAACACGTGGGCGATGTCCAGAGTACGCCTTTGGTAGCTACCGTCCTTGAAACAGCATGTTGACAAAAAGAATTTAGTGGGAAAATGCAATTCTCGACGCCTAAACTGTCACTTGCTGGTGAATAAAAGAGCTTGCTACAATATTGGATGCGAGGCTGTCATAAGTCGAATTGTACCCAACGGTTTTCCTGCCTCTCATTACCGTGCTGCACGTGTAATGCCGTGCCCCAACTAAGGGTGAAAAAATGAAGAAAGTAGTGCGTCTGGGGACCGTCCAGCAACGCGCGCTGCAGGTAGACGGAGAATGTCTACCATCCGTCTACGAAACAGGGAGAAATAGAACTACAGTGTAACAACATTAGATCGGACTATCTGATTGATCGCAAAGATTGCATGCGTGCGCCCCTAGGAGCAGGCAACCCCGGGATGAACAAGCATGTGAAGCGCAGCCTTTGACTGCAGAATCCGTTTTACAGATTAAATTCCCTAACCCGGTCTTGGGGTCACCGAGAACCCCAAGTGCTCCTGTTAGATGATAGTTGTGGATGGCTCTGTGGCATCGTCAATAACGATATTCAACTGTAACCGTGTTGCCGACGCTTCGAAAGCCTGCTGCAAGAATTGGGTCATCTATTCGATAACTTGGATGAAATTCGTGACGTCGTAAGGTTTGCAATAAGGAAAACACGCCTTCAGACAGCTAACCCCCCAATGTGTTTCTGCTGCTGTATGTCTGATGGAACGATCCCCGCCTCACTTATCGTACATGCCGTCAGTTCTACGTCAGTAGTGACTGCTATTCCCTTTCCTTCCTTGCTTGCGATGGTGGGAGTGCGTTGCTCGCTTGAAGGGTCCATGGGAGAGAACAATGCCCGTTCTTTTTGGCCGTTCTGCATGGATACGATACGCCGTTTACGGCGGAACAAGAGGTTTAGACGGTTGGTATAGACGTGCCGGAAATGACTAGTCGTACCAAAGAGCAGGAAGATGAACAGTGGTATTGTTGTTGCAGGCAAGAATCGGGCGAGATCCGTCTTCGTTTCATGGACGGAGAAATCCGGGCCTGGCTTTGTCGCTTCCTCTTTGGTATCTTGCATGGCTGTAAACTCAGACACGAGTATAACAACCTCAAATATCCTGCGGAATTTTTTAGCCGTGGTATGATGCGGAAGCCATAGTTTCTGGTAACTTACGACAGCAAGGCAAAAGCAATGGAGAATCGCATGATGAGCCACCGGTCGTTGATGTTGCGCCGCAGAGTAGCAATGCCTGTAGCTCCAGCGGAGGTTCCCAAGGCGGAAATGCTCACGTTCGCAGGAGAGGCTCGAACAGACTTGAGCTTCCGTCTGCTCTGGAGGAATTTGATCAAAGTCAAGAGTATGAAGATACTGCCACTTGCAAGACAAAGGAGTACTATGAAGAGAGTCAGTGGCGATCAAGCCAGTATACTGGAGGTGACATCGTACAGATTAGGTTGAGAAGCGTTAAGTATGCGATCTGGTTTGCTTTGACTGCAGGGGCTTGCGATATCCCGATCACCAGTATTGGAAAGAGCACGGCGAAGGACTTGGAGCCCACGTCAATGAGTCCCTCACTACCCCTCAAGGATCTTGGTAGTTGAAGGTTCCATGTCCCTCTGAACAGCGCAATGGACCTGTACAGGGACATTAGACGGGCCTACAGCAATCTGAAAGGCTGGACTGACCAGAACATTGCCAAGAGCGATATGACGTTGTAGCAGTAGAACTCTAACCAACAGCGCAAGTCAACATCCTATAACCATGAACCCTGATTAAGAGGAACATACGTATCCAGAATAGGCCGGCGTCAAGTCCCGGTGTAGATCGGCCGGCAATGATGAGATGGTTCTGGACGGCTTGTACCGCGCGTTCGTATATGGCAATCTTCTTCTGTCGCCAATTGACATCGTAGTTGATTTGCTGGGCTATTGCTGCGGCGGTACTGAAGCAGGCAAAGACGGCGATGAAGAATATATCTGGAAAGTACTTGTCAGCACGATGATGCGCATGCCAGTCCTGTGGGCTGAGATATTCACGATTGTATCGCTCTCCATGGCATATTTGCATGTACAAAAGTAGGACGCCGCATGCCAAAGAGAGGCATGTAAAGATGGTGAGCAATACGGCGAGCCCAACCACTTCATGCGGAATGCTGTTGGACATGATTTCCCCGGTTCATAGGCCAAAAACTATGACAAGGCAACGACAAAAGAGTGTACGACGACTGCGAGCCTCCCAAGCACATAGACAGCGAGCGTGTGCTGGGAACGATAAGGTAAATGTAGGATGCCTGTCTGGGCCGGCCAGACCCGACGACTCATACCGCCGGCACGTACTCTTGGAGAAGAAGAAATATGGGGCGTTGAGCTTACTCAAGGGCAGGCACATGCTTCAGCTCCATCATCGAGCGAACTCGGGACCGCCATCGAGGCCTTGAAAGCGCCCTCACCTCAAAGCACAGTGACAGCAGCAGGTGCTGGGACCTGCATGGCGGGCTTCTTTAGCGTATGCATGGCACCTGGCCAACTGGCAGCTGTGCCTGTTTCTGGAGGGGCCAGGGCTGATTAGAAGGAAACCCCACGGACCATGTGGTGGTAATTCGTGTTGTTTGCAATTAAAATGAAAGAGGCTGGCTGATAGGGAGAGGAACGGAAGAGAAATCTTCACGAGGCTTCTGCACGGCCGCACAAGCTACTACTGAGGAAGCTGACAAGACGACAGCAAGGAACCGATAATGCGAGAGCACTACTTCAAAGCTACGCAGCGTTGGGTTTGCCCGGAGACATGATACCACGCCGAGAGCAGAGCAATTGAGTTTTTACGTGATGCTGTGGTGGGCTGGAGAAGTAGACCACGCTGGATGTTTGTGAGAAAAGGCTCGCCCACACGGACCCAGGAGCCTTTGTCAGGGTTCCAGATTCCCGATTTGCCGGGTCCAAGACACCTTATCTGAAACCGTATCGAGATCCCGGGGCCAGCGAGATGACGGGATGTGCGATTAGGTGTTAGTTCGGCAAACATGCCAGCGACCATGCCACATTTCATCCAGTCCAAGCCTCGTCGCAACTGGCCTGATGAAGCCCGGTCGTGAGAGTTGTTGCTGACGGCACGATGTTACCACGTGTGGTTATTCATTCATGATCATGAAGACGCTTGGATCCATTGGGAGTGCAATTGACTTTCGGCGTAAATGTTCGACCCCAGATGTAGACAGTGTTAATACCCCTTTTTTGCGATTGTGTGTACGGCACACAATCACGATTTCAGCACATACTATGCTTGCCGCGTAAGTTTCGCACACGGCAACACCAATCAAAGAAACGCCCGTACGAGCATATGAGGTACACGGCTGGTTGATTGAGGTTCAATTGTTCACTTGATCTCGTCAATTCAGAGTTCCGTTCTGAGAACAAGGCCCATTTGCGCCCCTAGCCACTGTCGCTTCCCAGACTCCATCGGCTCCATCATATACACAATGCCTACAAAGAAAAAGGGGCCTGATCCAATCGACCCAGAATTCTCCGGTAAACGCCGCTACCAGCCTGCAGTGAACCCCAACCTAGCACAACACCTTGGTTTTCATCCAATCGCTAGTGCCCAGTCCCAAGTTCAAACCATTCGCCAACCACCACTCCCTAACCTCCCTTGCGCCTTGTCCCTCGGGTACGTCTTCAAGTGCCTCTTCGATGTCGCACGTCTTGTACTCTACCCTGCAGCCGCTGCTCTTCCACCATTCTAGCACCTTGGCATGACCGTTTCGCGTGGGACCGACCAGGATCTGGTTGTCGTAGATCATCTTCTCGCCCTTGCGTTCGCACCACAATGCCAGCACATTGACGTGTCCATACGTCGAAGCTAACTTTGCAACGGCATCCTCGTGCGTGTATGCGATGCCGGACGTGTCCCACCAGAGTACCGCGGATGCGTGACCGTTTTGGGCCGCGTAGCAGATGCTTTTGCCCACTTTCAGACGGATCACGCCCGAGCTGTCGGAGCTTGGTGAGGCAGTGTCGGATGGAGCTGACGGCAGTGTCTCTGCACTCAGCTGTACTGGAGTCGCAGACCGGCTGTTGCTGCTGCTCGTACGCCTGCGCTTGTTGTGCCGTTCCCCTTCGTTGGCGCTGGCGGCCTTCCACCACTCCAGCACAGCGATGTGACCTTTGGCGCTGGCCTGTTCGAGAGCAACTTCACTGTACTTCAAGGGCAGTCCCGATGTGCGCCACCAGTCCAAGATCTCGACAAAGCTGGATTTGCTTGCGCTATCCATAGCCTCAGTCGTGTATTCCTTGATGGCGAACGACGCCGAGTTCTTCCAAAAGTCGAGGATGGCCACCTGCCCAAACACTGGCGCCTGGTCCGGAAGGAAGGTGTGGCCGAAGGTGCTCAGAAATAGACCTGCGTGGTTCACCTCGAGATACCGGAGAACGTCAACAAGAGCGAACCGCATAATGAGCCGGACGCATAGCCTGGACAACCACTTGAACGGGCCGACCTTTTCAAACACATCTTTGACCTCATTGAAGGTGCCTGTCAGGAGTGCCCACTCCAGTTCTTGCACTGGCGCTTTGCCCGGGTCCGGCCGTGGCGATCGATCCCATTCCGGCGGCGTTGGAAGCTTCGTATAAACACCCAGCGCTTTGGCCAATTCCCAGTCTCCAGTGTAATCCAGAATCATGGACCAAAGCTCCGGCGGCAAGGTCGTGGTCGACCTCCTCAGCCGCGAGATGCCCACTGCCGTCAGGTCTTTCCCAATGGCCCTTAGGTCTACCTGCAGCCTGAGCGCCTCTTTAAGCTCATCTAGACAATCCCACGACGCCACGCTTGCTTTGTCATGAGGTTCGTCGTCGTTCCAATTCCACAGCAGGGGTTCCATCACCTTGATCCATGTCCATTTTCTCCTCAGCTTGCTCAGCTGCTTCTTCGTCATGGGGTTTTCCCACATCAAGCTTGACATGCCTGGTACCATCAATATCTTCTTGCCGACGTCCCACCCCCGCAGTATCTCTTGCATGAGGTTCTCGACCCGCCCATGCAGCATGCCAGACAGATCTTCCACATCCATAGGCGCCAGCACCAGCAGATCCGCCCACTGACACAAATTCGATGCTTTCACCCTCACCATACTGGCGGCGTCGTATCGTCGGAAGTGAGCGTCATTCAGGAACATGAGGACCGTATTCGACGTTGCGAGATCTTGGTAGTTTTTGGGCTCATCCAGCACGGTCATGACGTTGATATTCGGTTGGCTGGAGAGCATGTGAGCGACGTAGTACTTGAGATCGAATACCGGAACATTTGGGCAGAAGACGAGGACGTTCAGATTACGCTGGCTCGATGGAGGAGGCAGACGTCGAAAGTTGAACGTCTCGCGGTAGCCGATTAAGCTGGGCCCGTCCCAGCTTGAAGGTAATGCTGCCATGGCCATGTATTCCTAGAATGCCTTGTAGCGTAGAATATGTCCCTAAATGAGCAATGAACGAGTCCACCATACACCTGGAGCCCTGCATGTATGATTCAGAAAGAATAGGTACACCTCGATGCCAGCTCTTCGCCTACTTGCAGAGCCGATTCACAATGGACGCATCAGCCCGTCACCGCTCCTCCACGTACAGACCGCTTGGGGAAAGACCGATGCTGACCAGCAACGCAAACGGGTTAGGAGAGTATGAGTTGGCATACTGTAAGGCCTCAGATTTGAAGTGGTCATTCGCGGGTGGACAAGTGCAATGCAGTGACAACAGTTTCGTCACACAATGAGGGAGCATTGACAATTAGTGAGGCCGGAATGTTGCCCCTTGCAGGCGGAACCATCCATCCAACGGATGTGCCGATGCAAGCCGTAATCGGGCCGCTCGCATCTCGGCAAGCCAGCGCAGGGGATACTAGATACTTCATTATATCAATGGTAACAATGTTCAAAAGCAAGCTTATGCAAGATCTACACATCTAGAAGTCTACACTTCCGCTCAATCCAGCGCGCAAAAACGACAACCTTTTCGTCCACTCCGCGTGCGAATAAATCGCTGGCCCATATGACGATGAACACGTGGAAGACGGACCCGAGAAGGAAACCCAACTCATACCTGAACATGCCTTCCCTGCCGACCAAACCCATGATCCCTCCCACAATAGCATAGCCGGCGCTATGGTTCAGTGGTCCGTGCAATAGGTATAAGGAGTATGATATCCTCCCCAGATACCTTGCAAACGAGTTGTCAAACCATCTTTGGAAGAATGAGACTTTGGACACGACAAACACTAAGAGGACAGACCCCACAATGTGCCAGAAGCGCCAAGCCTCACCGATGGTGGTTGGTACCAAACTGGACAGGAACCGGTACCCAGGCGTTGCGCCTGCACCTGAATCGGGCGACGAAAGAAAGAACAGTGCCAGGGAGAACAGAAACAGGTGTACAGAGGGCCAAAGATACGGCCTGAAACGGGTGAAGCTTCCTGTCGCCCCGGATGCTGTCATTCCAATTCCGATTGAGGATAGATATCCCGAGCTGAAAAGTTCGAACCTGGCTGGCGACGGAAGACGTGCGTTAGATGGCAACGATTGTTCCTGTGAATTGATCGGACCGTCATGAGCCGGAATTTGACTCTTTTGCAATTGATTATAGTATGCGAGCATGGATCCGGAGTAGAACAGCGTCATCTCCCACTGGTTGGTCCTGATCGTGTACCAACAAAGCAATCCGGTAAGCATGAAACGTATCCAGGTCCGTAGTTTTGCAAAAGCAAGTACAGTGACGAAGACGATGATTGAGCACCTATATTCCACTGGGATAGTCCAAAGATGGACGTCGTAGGAGACGAAAGGATGATCAAAGTTCCACAAATTCAGCAGGTTGTTGCAAGTTGCTCCCCACCAGTCGTGAAGCTGATCGAACAGGCCTCCTCTTCTGGGTGGCACCCATTCTTTCCTTCCCGGTAGGACAATGTCGACTTCATCTAGATGACCTGGCCACTCGAAGAACCGGAGCCAAGTGGCGATGGCTACCATAAAGGTCGAGGCCACGCAGGGAAGGAATAGCCTAAGGGCCCTCCGGAATATCGAAGAACACATGCAATCCAGCAACTGAGCCCACGACCCGGCCTGGATCAGCTTCGCAGGCTTCGCGGATAGTGAAAATCCGGACACGACGAAAAAGACGCTGACCATGGCCGGCCCCGCGTAGAATAGTCGGATGATGGGCAGCTGAACCAGCCAACGGTTGTTGCCATCCAGCCCCCATCCGTGATCCGAGCCGTTGTGGTAGGCGTACTCGAAGTGGTAGAAGAAGACAAAGAGCGCGGCGAACCCCCTGAGACCGTCAAGCCACGCCGTTGGATGCACTTTGGTTGTGCCGAAGGTGCCTTTTAGGGCGTCGCGGTGCAAGAAGCTCGGAATGATTGCGTGCCGGAGATGAGACACAGAATCCCCAAAGGTAGTCGACCGATAGTCGAGCAACGTGATCTTCTGTGTCCATGCCAAACCATCCTCCTTGTCTGCAAGCTCTCCGGGAAGAAAGGCTTCTAATGCCTCGTCCGGTTTGACGTTTTCGAACGATATAAGCCATCGGACGAGCTGTCTCTGAGCCCTGCGGATGGCCATGCCGATATATCTGACTTGTACTCTTAGACGTATATGATACGAAGGCACAGCAGCTGTCAAGAGCCCTTGGCTTTATAATGGAGAACACGTCCATGTTGGGTGTCGGACGTGTTTGGAGAATTCAACCAAGTCGCACAGGATTCCTTTTCGCGTGCACACGACCACAAGGAGGATTCCCCAACTGGGAGTCTTTGATGCCCCAGCAGTAGGCCATGGTTCCTATATCAAGGACCTGACAGGAAGTGACTGTGGCCTTAGAAATACGATACTGCGCGGCTCAAGGTCTGGGCTCCCGTCGTGGTGTTGGTGTGGCTTGCACGGTGGAAGAAGCCATCCAAGACAAGCTTGTTATCCATGCTGCACACAGAAGTCGGAAGCGATAGGTCCAGAACTGGAAACAAAGCAGCTGAACGCCTCTATGACGTACGCTTTCATTACTATGCTTAACTTGACCGCATTCCGCCAATTTCCATGTCTCCCTTTGCCATAGCGCCGTCTGATTTTGCACTGAAGGATTGTAATTTGATTAGACCGCAATCATACGTTACCTTGCCTGTGACTTGGTCGACAGCTTGGAGGAATCTTTTGCCTCGGCCAACGTGTGAGCTCCACCGCTAGCACAGTCATTCTCTGGTTATTACGCGTTGTCAACTTGTAGGCGCATCATCAAGGGTTCCGGTGATTAAGGATAGGATCCAGATATACGCTGATGAGTGGTAACCCGACACGGGTCCGCTTAAGGTAGGATCTGCGGCTTTGGCGACCGGCTGCTGAGGCGCCTCTTTCGTGTTGTGATGCCAATCATGGCGATGATACCGATGCTTTGTGTGCAGTCTTCCCCAGACTGGCGGCTTGATCCCACCTCTCGACCCTATGATTCCTGCAGTGCACCTGTTGATCTGCGCGCGGATAGTGAGCCGTGGGCAGAGAACAGACTCAAATCCGTTGCAGTAGTGGACTCGTCCGCCTGTACAATAGCGTGGAATCATCTAGAGTCCCCTTTTAACCTGTGCAGACAACATCTGATTATTACAGCTGGCGGTGGAGGATCATCCCTGCTCTGGGGTTGGCGTGTGCCGTCCGTCAAGGTCGACCTTTCACACAAGAAAGAGAGACGAAGATCTACACAGACTTGAGAGCGTGTGGATACCTTACCTACCTGGTGTTGCGCCTGTTCATACACCACCACACCACTCTCCCCTCCCTAACATTCCTATCTTACCACCTTTGCCTCTCGCCCTTCAACAACTGCACGATCAGAACCTCCGCTCTCTCACACTGCCAGCAAGATCAAAAGAGGACTGCTTCAAGTGGTCAGAGCTCTGCGAGTTTGTTCTTCGAACCTTGCCCTTTGCCGTTGTCACTTTGTGATTGCAGCTTGGCCGGTATACCACACGCCGACCACCACCTCTTCTTTCTGCACTATAGTATACTATCAGATACTCTTGTCGGGATTTCCAGCAGCCTCCGACAACTCGGACAAAGTGCAACCTGGCAAATCTTTCTCCCTCTGGATCCTGCGATATCGCTGACCGCGATTAGACCCTGCGAAGCCTCCATTAGTGCGACTCAATCTCATGTGGCAACCGGAGCCTCGGCAGACGAATGTGGTTTAATCTTTCGATAGAAACCAAATTTACACGCCGCCCGCTCATGATCAAAGGCTACCTTACTGCTCGGAGGGTTTCGTCGTGAAGGAATTGATCGATTGATTGCGGTCACAGTCACTTGCGCCTCGAGTGATTGCCCATTAGTGGGGTGGACAGAACGCGGTAGACCACCGCAAGAGGGGGCCCAAATGATGTGGCCAGGAGACACAAACCTGCCTCAGCAAGACGCAGGTGCTGGTCAAGAAGGCGAAGCGACCCCTACTCCTGGTGCCTCTGAACCACAGCGTGACGGCGACACTCCCTCCGAGGCCCGCACAACGCAGCAGTCGTCGCTCAAAGGCAGACGGCCACAGTTATGGGCACCTGGAGACCACAGCGATGGCCGCTCTAAAACCGTCAGGCCCGCTACTGATGCGAAGCTCTCTCCTTCATCCAAGACAGCAGAGATGGGCTCACTCAGCCCCGGAGCCACGGACAGAGTCTTCCCAATCCGTTCGGTCGTCTCTGTCGACCCGGCGCCGACCCCGTCGCAACGATTCGACAAAGCCGATGGATACTTTGGTCTGCAGCCTCATGGTCGCGCCCCAGATTCACGTCGGGTACAAATGAACACAATATCGGAGAGTGCAGAAGGTGGCGGGCGGCCGACAGGCAGCGTACCGGAGACTCCTGGCGGAGAATCCGTCACAAGTTCAAGGACTCGTCAGGGCTCGTCGTCGACCGCGGGCGGGGAAGCACACAAGGTTCCTCCCAGGCAAGTGGCGCACATCTTCAGTGATATCGCTTCAAGCAATTCTGAGAGTATCAATAGCAGCCTCAACAGCGCCAAAGAACCCCTGGCCAGTCACTTGACCCAGCAAGCCTCTTCTATACCTCGCTCCTCCTCCGCGCAGAGCAGCAGGAGTGAGATGAGTAGAATAAGCGGCAAAAGCGCCAGGACAACGGAGAGTGCCGATGAGACTGGGGGTCTGTTGACGGCACGGTTCAAGCACGTTGTTGTTGAGGGAGGCCACGCCATCATCACCGGACGCGACGGGAATACGCTGCAGAGATGTGAAGACGAACCAATTCATATCCCTGGAGCCGTCCAGAGTTTCGGTCTCTTAATCGCCTTGTACGAGGAGGCGGACGGCAAGCTCAAGGTGCGAGTCGTTAGTGAGAACTCGAAGCGAATCATCGGGTATACACCGAAGCAGCTGTTTGCTCTCGACAGTTTCTGCGATATCTTGTCCGAGGAACAGGCAGACAACCTGCTCGATCACATCGACTTCATCAAAGACGAGGACGCAGATGTGGCTATCAACGGGCCGGAGGTCTTCACCATTTCTATCCGGGCACCTTCTCGACGATCACAGAAGCTGTGGTGCGCTATCCACGTCAACGAGCGAAATTCCGACCTCATCATCTGCGAGTTTGAACTCGAAGACGACACCCTCTATCCATTGGTGCCCGCTTCCAACTTGGAGAATCCGGAGCCGCCTGAAGACACGCTGCATCTCGAGCCTACAGCTGAAGAGTATATGGAAAGCACGCAGAACAGTAGCCGGCCTCTGCGAGTGCTGCGTAGCGCGCGGAGGCGCAAAGGCGAAGCTGCGGCCATGGAAGTCTTCAACATCATGTCACAGGTGCAGGAGCAGCTGGCATCCGCGCCGAACCTGGAGAAGTTCCTCAAAATACTGGTCGGCGTGGTGAAGGAGCTTACGGGCTTTCACCGGGTCATGGTATATCAATTCGACCAAATGTGGAACGGCCGAGTTGTTACCGAGTTGGTGGACCCGAGGGCGACCAAGGATCTTTACAAAGGGCTCAACTTCCCTGCGTCTGATATCCCCAAGCAGGCAAGAGATCTCTACAAGATCAACAAGGTGCGGTTGCTGTACGATAGAGATCTCGAGACAGCCCGCCTAGTTTGTCGAAACGTGGAAGACTTGGAAAATCCGCTCGACCTAACTTACTCTTACCTACGCGCCATGTCACCCATCCACCTCAAGTACCTTACTAACATGGCGGTGCGATCGTCAATGTCGATATCGATCAACGCCTTCAATGAGCTATGGGGTCTTATCGCTTGCCACTCCTACGGTTCCAAGGGTATGCGTGTCGCCTTTCCTATCCGCAAAATGTGTCGGTTGGTCGGCGACACGGCTTCTCGCAATATAGAGAGGCTATCTTATGCTTCACGTCTGCAGGCTAGAAAGCTTATCAACACCGTTCCTACACAGCACAACCCTTCCGGCTATATCGTGGCTTCGTCGGAAGATCTCCTCAAGCTCTTCAATGCCGACTATGGCTTGCTCTCTATACGAGATGAGACTAAGATCCTCGGCGGTCTGGAGCAGTCACAGGAAGCTCTAGTCATGCTAGAATATCTCCGGATGCGAAAGATTACTAGTGTTACTGCTTCGCAGGACATCAAGGAAGACTTTCCTGACTTACGGTACCCCCCTGGTTTTCAAGTCATTGCTGGCTTACTTCTCGTTCCCTTGTCCGCTGGCGGGCACGATTTTATCGTCTTCTTCCGGAGGGGCCAGTTAAGAGAGGTGAAGTGGGCTGGCAACCCCTACGAAAAATTCGTCAAGGAAGGTACAGAAGGTTATTTGGAGCCGCGCAAGAGCTTTAAGACATGGAGCGAGACAGTCATTGGCAAGTGTCGAGAATGGACCGAGGAGGAGATCGAAACAGCTGCAGTCCTGTGTCTCGTATATGGCAAGTTTATCGAGGTCTGGCGAGAAAAGGAGGCTGCGCTGCAGAACAGCCAGCTTACCAAGCTGCTCCTGGCAAATTCGGCGCACGAGGTCCGGACACCGCTCAACGCCATCATCAACTACTTGGAAATCGCCCTCGAGGGTTCCTTGGATCAGGAAACTCGGGACAATCTGGCAAAGTCCCACTCTGCCTCCAAATCGCTCATTTACGTCATCAACGATCTGCTCGACCTGACCAAGACCGAGGAAGGAGGCGAACTCATCAAGGACGAGGTCTTCGACCTTAAGGCAACCCTTCACGAGGCTACCGACATGTTTAGAGGCGATGCACAGAGGAAGCGGCTTACCTACGAAGTTGTGGAGCACCCAGGCATACCCGAAAAGGTTCTTGGCGACCAACGACGCATAAGGCAAGCGATATCAAACATCACAGCAAACGCTATACAGAATACGGCCTCGGGCGGAATCAAGATTGAGATGTACGTAGCTGATCAATCGGACGATAGCCGTGTCGACATCGAGGTTGCCATACAGGATTCCGGCGTAGGAATGAACCCCAAGAAATTAGACGCTCTGTTCAGAGACCTCGAGCAGGTGCAGTCGGCTGACAGCGACAGCGAGAACGATTCGGCCCAGAAAGCTCTCACCGACGGGAAGGAAGAGAAGAGAACTCTTGGCTTGGGCCTCGCGGTGGTGGCGCGAATAATCAGGAACATGAACGGGCAGCTGCGGTTGAAGTCGGAGGAAGGCAGAGGGTCACGCTTCATCATATCGCTACCCTTCGACCTACCGCAGAAGCCGACCTCACAGAGAGCGATCGAAGGCGCCGAAAGCACAGCCAACAGCGTCAGCTCCTCCAACCTGCACACAGAACTGCCTTCGAGTCCTCCCGTTCAGGACGGCGAAGTCACCTTAGTAGACCGCGATTCGCAGAGGCGAGGCTCCAACTCGGGCCGCGTGTCGCGAAAAAGCAGCGTTGACAGCCTGGGTAGCAAGAACAGCAAGAAAAGCTTAAGGAGCATGATGAGCGGAGGTAGCTTCAAGAGCAACAGGAGTGGCAAGAGCGATGTTGATCGCATGATTGAGGCCATTTCGGAGCCGCACATGGTGGAACGACCGAAGACAATGGAGAAGCGGCAGAGCTACAATCGATCGTGGTCGCCTGCGAGCAGTCGAGGCCGTTCGGGAACACTCAGTACACAGGAAGGGCCTGGAGCACACCCCCCCGAGCATTTGAGAGGCACGGATGCCACTGTGCCGGGTGAGCAGCACCTGCTCAACACCCGAACGCCCATAAAGGCGGTACGGATGCCGGAAGAAGAGCCGCCGCCGGCCGAGAATGAGGAAACAGCTTCCCATGTCATTGGCGAGGTTCAGGACAAGCAAGAACCCCAACGTACCATCCAGGGGGCACCCAAGAAGCCTGATGCGGATCACCTGCGGGTATTGGTGGCTGAAGATGATCCGGTCAACAGCAGGATCATCAAGAAGCGGCTGGAGAAGATGGGTCACGAAGTCTATCTAACCATAAACGGCGAGGAATGTGCGAGCGCGTATGGGGAAAAGCCGGGCTATTTCGACATCATCTTGATGGACATGCAGGTATGCACTCACTACCAGCAAGGTTACACTCTTGATTCCTCTGACTCTGTTGAATAGATGCCCATCGCCGATGGCTTGACGTCCACCAAGATGATCCGCTCATACGAGAAAGCCCATCCTACGCGCGTAAAGAACGACAGAGGGTCCATCCAAGGGCGAGTGCCCATTTTTGCTGTATCCGCTTCGCTGGAGGAGAAGGGCCGCCAGCAGTATATTGACGCCGGCTTCGATGCTTGGATCCTGAAGCCCATCTCCTTTGACCGACTGAACGAACTCATGAAGGGTATTGCAGACAATAACGTCAGGCACAAGGCTCTTTACAAAGCCGGACACTGGGAGAGTGGTGGCTGGTTCCAGCAGGCCCAGCCGGACATCTTCCAGGCAAGTACGCAGCCTTCTCAGGATATCCCTTTTTCGAACCCGACGCCCAAAACCATGGCTGCTTTGGACTCCGACGACCCGGCTGCAGGCGCAAGTGACGAGAACGTCCGGCAAGACCAGGAACAGAAGCGACTTCTTGAATCGCAGGCTCGCACACGGGAAGAGGCCGGCATGGCCGGTAGCGATAGCAGTACCGAGAGCACCACGCCTCAAGCAAGCCAGTCTCCTGCGCCTGGCGACGGAGCCAGCGGCCATCAATAGCCTTGCTCCCTTATGATAGCGGGCCTCTTCTCTGTCTACTATAATTCCACTTTTCGTATTCCAGCGATAGCTTTGGAGTCATCGTTTGGTGCTGTTGGCATGCGGCAATTTTTCCCACATGCGGCACGTTGTTTTTGAGCCACTTTGTTTCACGAGCGTCATGACTGTTTGCGGTACGATTCCCATTCCTCTTAGGTGGCAAACTCATCAGCATACTTGTGTTGTCACGGCACTGCTCTTCATCAGTAGAGCATATTCTCTGTACCGGATGCATCTTTAGCAGATTTCGGATATGCGTTGCAATGCTAGGAGCATGTAGACGGCAAGGGGAAATGGACTCGTTTGGCGTTTTGCGGAGTATACTTGGTAGACTGCGAGCATGCTTACGCACCGTTGCAATCGGGCCACAATGAAAATCAATATTTGTGTACCTCGGTGGGCTTCTGCTGTCCCTGTTGAATGTGAGATGAGGGTCCTCCCTGCTCTTTTAACCTTACATCGTTGCAGGTTTGCGGAAGCTGACCTAGCGCCATGGATGGGGTCTTGCACATTATTGTAGTCGAACGACATATCGTGGATAATCTGATAATCTTGTTCTCCATTTGCTAGGGTAGTTCATGCAGAAGCAGGTACACAATGAAGACCAGGGGGGGGTGGCGCGAAAGCATATCCTTGACTGAGTCTGCGGACGAGCGTCAAGAAGAATGCAAGTGCATCTGTACCTCAACCATCTTCTGAGCTTCTCGGGGATTTTTTCGAATTCATGTTCTGTGCCTTTGCGGCTCTGAGCGCATCCGTTGATGGTACGTATTGGTGTCGTAAGTGCACGATGAAAAGAAGCATGACATAGGCCTTGAAACGCGCCGCGTATCGACACTGACATTATGCGTCTTTTACCTTGCTATTATCGAAGATCTCTCTGGGTATATGATAGCGGTGGCGTGGCTGCTTTCCGCCATGCCGTCGAGCGGAGGAGGGTTACGTAGCGGACGGAAGTGTTGGCGAATCCATTATTTGGGCTTCGAGAGTGCTTCAACTCCCAGCTAACTCAGGCCCAACGCCACGATGCCGTGATGCTGCTTTAAGCCGGGGGCTAGTCCATCGCACAATGTCGCTCGCCCATGCTTTTGAGGCAAGGCACAACAGCGGCATGATAAGAGGAAAGGCACGATGCTGGCACCTGTATAGACGCCACCGCCGTGAGAGCAATTGTTGTGTTTGGGGACGGTAACGATGGCTCCGCTTGGATTGTTTGACGGACTCTGCTTCCAAGTGTGATAACGAAATGAATACCTAGATCTGATCTGAACCGCGGACCATGACCTCTGCGACAATCATATAACAATGCTTCTGGAAGATGTTGAAACAAGTCGCGACGGCGCTAGGCTGAATCCACGCTGCTTTTGCGGGGCGTTGCTGGCTTCGTTGGAAGCGTTGCAGGTCAGGAAAAGGAACCAACTATTAATATCATGATTACCTAGTCGTCGTCTGCCCAATCTCTGAGCCTTCTCCCTGCGCCATCAATCTCCAGAGCATCTTGCGCGACACCCAGCGTACCTAGTCGTGCAACCTTCTGCCAGCCTGCTAGACCGTATCGGAAGCGCCCAGAGCAACCGCCTTCCGTTGTCCATGTCCCACCACTTGCCTGCGTCGACAGCTCCAACTTCAGGTTCTGCTGCTGCTGCTGCTGCTGGCTATGCCGACCCCAATGATCAACAACAACAACAACAACATCAACAACCCACTCCCCCGCAACATCATCAGAAGAGACTGACCAAGAAAGCCCCTCCAATCTCATCCTCATCATTCTTTGAGAACACTCAGCATAATCAGGGCGCCCGCAAGCTCAAGAGGACACCGTCTGCTCCCGACCAGCCGCGCCCCGCTGCTGCTGCTGCTGCTGCGTCGCAACAAAGACATTCAGCATCGCAGTCGCAGGCTCCCTTTGCGCCGCGCTCTTCGCTCGATCAGCACCGGGAACCCTCGCCGAGCCTCGTCCACCCAGCATATCGCGCACCTTCCGAGCAGGATATCGGCTATTTTTTCAACCCTCGTCATACGCCTCCCTCCCATCACTCCTTGACTGACAAGACTTCGGACGAACTCCTCGGCGAACCCTTCGATTCTCAAGCCGTTTTGAACGTCGAGTACGCTACAGCATACAATCACGGCCAGAGCTTGCCTCCAGTCCCTCAGTCTGGCCATCACCAACCCCCTCATCGGCCATCGCCGCCCTCGCACTCTGCAACCTTCCACCCCAAGCTCCCCACGCAAAGCCCGCGGCAGACCCCACGCCTGCGACAATCCCAGAGTTTCGCGGCTGTGAATCGTCAAATGGAGACGGTCACTCCTCCAAAGTCAGACTCCAGCACCACATCGGGAACGAGAAGTCCGCGCCAGCGGTACTCCGACGAAGCCAATGGCGGCATCAAGGCTGCAAAGAAGAAGAGTGGCTTTTCGAGCTTCATGAAGGATATGCTGGGTTCCCCAAGGCGACCAGAAATTTCAAGCCCAGTAAATCCCGTACATGTGACTCATGTTGGCTATGATACCGAGACCGGCCAGTTCACCGTAAGGATGCCGCCCTCCCCGAACCCCATATTCGTCCCCCTGCGCCCTATTCCGCATGGCTCCGCAAAAGGACGCTTTGTGTCATTCGCTTTGGTTACTGTCGTGCTGATCAACAAGTTGTAGGGTCTACCGAAGGAGTGGCAGCAAACGCTCCGGCAGAACGGCATCACCGAACAGGAGCAGCGTAAGAATCCGCAAACCGTCATTGATGTCGTCACCTTCTATAACGAAAACGCCGAGGGCCGAGCGGAAGATGGGATATGGCACAAATTCGACCATGCGAAAGCACAGGATACTCAGCTGGGAGGCTTCGTGCAGCAGGGCGCGCTTTCCCCCGGATTGGCGAGCCCCAACTATGCCGGCATGACTCCTATCCTGAGCCCCCCGGCCAGTCCCCGGTTCCCAAGGAATGGCGAAGACAGCTTCGAGAATCCGCGCGCTCCCCCGCCTATTCCGAGGAGCATCACTTCAACGCCAATGTCCCCCGCGGGCATCAATGGTAACCTCATTCCAAATCGACCCGCGCCGCGACCCCCACCAAGTGCTCAACATGGATCCAGCATGGCTCCCACGAGGCCGCCTCCACCTCTGGTCCAGTCCCCCAGGGATTTGCCCTTGGGCCAACCGCGCCCAGCAGATGATCTGCCACCGGTTCAATATGCCCCTCCGGCCGTGGTTGAGACGTCACCGACACCACCGATGCAGCATCCGCCGCGCAGCAGGGCCAACACCACGGGAGCGTCGCCTCAGAACACGCAGCCGTTTGGGGGCGTGGCGACGGCACAGATGTACCAGCAACAGCAAGAGCAAGCAATGGTTGCCGCACAACACGCCATCTCGAGGCAGCAACTGGATCGGAGCCAAAGTCACAGAGTTCCGAACACGACACCGCCGACGCCTCAGCAGCAGTTCGCCCAGGCGTTGGATCCCCGCAACATCCCTCACCCGACCCAAGAGCCCAGGGTCGGGCCGGCGCCAAGACCGCGTCAAAGGCCTCGGCAGGGCCAGACGGGCGACATCATCGCGCGCCTCAACTCAATCTGCTCCGATGCGGATCCCAACAAACTCTATAGGAATTTCAGCAAAATCGGGCAGGGCGCCTCTGGCGGGGTGTACACCGCGTACCAGGTAGGCACGAACAAGTGCGTTGCCATCAAGCAGATGAACCTCGAACAGCAACCCAAGAAGGACCTGATCATCAACGAAATCCTTGTGATGAAAGACAGCAAGCACAAGAACATTGTCAACTTCCTCGACAGCTTCCTAGTGCAGGGGAATCTATGGGTGGTGATGGAGTACATGGAGGGAGGAAGCCTGACGGACGTCGTAACGTTCAGCATGATGAGCGAAGGGCAGATCTCGGCGGTTTGCAGAGAAGTAGGGCTCCACAATCGCTGCTGAAACGGCACAAACACTGACTTGAACGCAGACGCTCAATGGCCTCCAGCACCTACACTCCAAAGGCGTCATACATAGAGATATCAAGTCAGACAACATCTTGCTGTCCATGGAGGGCAACATCAAGCTGAGTAAGTACACCGGAATCGAGAGCTGGTTCGTAGCTTTGTGCTGATAATAAACCAGCGGATTTCGGCTTCTGCGCGCAGATCAATGAGCAGCATGCCAAACGCAATACGATGGTTGGTACGCCGTATTGGATGGCGCCAGAAGTCGTCACCAGAAAGGAGTATGGCCGCAAAGTCGACATCTGGAGCTTGGGTATCATGGCGATTGAGATGGTCGACGGCGAACCACCCTATCTCAACGAGTCGCCGCTCAGGGCACTCTGGCTAATAGCGACCAATGGTACTCCTCAGATCAAGGACGAGCACAATCTTAGCCCTGTCTTTAAGGATTTCTTATACTTTGCTCTCAAGGTTGACCCTGAGAAGCGTGCGTCCGCTGGCGACTTACTGAAGGTATATCATTATCAGTTGCGACCCCGCAGACATCCGCTGACCTGTTCGCAGCATCCCTTTATTGCAATGGCAGACTCTTTATCCACGCTCGCTCCGCTCGTACGACAGGCCAGGATGGCCCGAGCCGAGGAGAGGCGCGCCAAGGGGGCATAATCGCGTCTGCGTCCCTTAGACTGAAATGACCCTGACGATACCCGCCGACTGTATGAATCCTTTTCCCCTATCCGCGCGTGCGGCATCGCGTTTACCGTCCCAAACGCATACATTGGGTTTTCCAGATCTTGTCACTCTTGCAAAGACAATCGCGGCGTGCTTGCCGCGACCGCTACATACCATTGCCTTGGACAGGCTTACCTTCGATTTCAATCGGCCCTTCCTTGGCTCTCCTTGAACAGTCCTTACAAGCAGGATATGTGTGGATACTCGATGGGTCCCTTTGTTGGGCCAGTTATGTTCAGTTCTGTTCTATTGGCCAAGTATTTATATCAGAAAAGCTGGGTTCGACGATCTACAACGATTTCCCTATTGTGGAAGAAGGCTTTACGCTTCGTGTTGGGTGCAGGCGGAATGGCGAAATTTGCAGGAAGTTTCCCCTTTTGAACTCCTCGATGGAAGCGAGAGCGGCTGTTCGCGTGCTTATAGTGGACGAGGAAGAAGCGCTGCAAAATCTATAGCTCACTAGGTGATTAAAAACCCGCCCACAGCTCGTTGGTGGCAGGATATTAGAATAAAGCAAAAGGTCCTTCATCCAGTGGACCTACTACAAAAGCCGCTTCGTTGCCACTGCTGCTATATCCCACAGTCACCCCTCCTGAGCCCAATTCCGGAGTCATATCTGCGAGCGCACGTGAGCCTTGAGAGAGAGGAAGCTCCCCTCCAGACCGGGGAGCCTAACGGAGCCTAGATAGGGCAGTCCAAGGGGACCGTTGGAGCCACCGCCACGGACGGAACGCCCCCCACCGTTTGGGCACCTCACTCAGCCTCCAGGAGCCCATCACCCCACATCCCAAGCCCTGCCGCATGACGAATGGCCATCCGAGAGCTTGCGCATCAGCTCCTGTAGTTCGGTGCTCTAGCACTACCGTTGTTTCTGCAAATATTATACAACCTTCACAGAGCTGACACAACTAGCATCTATCTTCAAGGAATTCCCCAGCATTCATCTGTGCTTGAGCAACAACCGACAGCAACAGTTGTGCGCCCGTCACTCGTACCACCTCTGCGGACATCCTAGGCTTCCTTCGCACTTCAGTGCCCTATCCAGTAGGCAGAGAATGTTTCGCGCACAACAAAATGCCTTTGACGACGTTGTCGGTATGTCATCACGAAGTGCCTTCAGACAGGCTTGGGCCCCGGAGCGCTTTCATCATAAGAGCTTCGCGGGTATGCAAGCTGGCTGCCAGGACGGACTAACACTGGCACAGTCAAAGCAACGGACGAGAACCTTACTTCAGAGAATTGGGAATACATCTTGGTACGAGAACAACCGGAAGAAGTCTCCTTCACGATGCCGATACTCACACGGTACCTCAGGATGTATGCGACAAGGTTGCTGCCGTAGACAGCGGGTGAGTGGGACTAGATCACCCAGAGGCGCGCAACACTGACAAGCCGTTCCGGATACAGCCCCAAAGATGCGGTTGCGGCAATGATAAAGCGGTTAGCACACCGAAATGCGAACGTCCAGCTCTATACTCTCGAGGTCCGCTACCTTCGTGGGCCGGCAACACAGGTTGGACGATTAGGCTGACACAGCACAGTTGGCGAACGCGCTCTCCCAGAACTGCGGAGTCAAAATGCACCAGGAGCTAGCTTCACGAAGCTTCACGGATGCGCTGCTGAGGCTGGCCGCTGACAGGGTACGACACGGCGGGTTTCTTTGCGCTGTAGATCTGGCACCGGGCTTACAGAGGGGCAGAACACGCACCAACAGGTCAAGTCCAAGATACTGGAGCGCATGGCGGAGTGGACACAAATGTTCTCACGTAACCCTGATCTTGGGATTATGGAACAAGCCTACATGAAGCTGAAGACACAGAGTAAGACGAGAAGTGGGAATTGAAAACGAGCATCATTTGTTGACGGCAGCAGATCCGAACCTGCATCCACCGTCAAAACCCCAAAAAGCGCAGATCACGGATTTGGACAGGCGTAAGGAGGAAGAAGAGCTGCAGATGGCGTTGCGGCTCTCGATACAGGATAAAGGCCCCTCTTCATCAAGCCAAGCGGCACCCAGCGCGTCCGGGGCCGCCGCCGCCGCCCAGGGGCAGTCCGCCGCTCCTGCTCAACCCATCCAATCCGGCACAACGGCCGCTACGGTATCTCGAGTACGAGCGCTCTTCGACTTCCAACCATCGGAACCCGGCGAGTTGCAATTCAAGAAGGGGGACGTGATAGCGGTTATTGAGTCCGTGTACAAAGACTGGTGGAAAGGATCATTGCGTGGGCAGACCGGTATCTTTCCTTTGAACTATGTAGAGAAGCTGGCGGACCCAACACCCGAAGAGCTGCAGCGGGAAGCCCAGATGGAGGCCGAGGTCTTTGGGCAGATTAAGAATGTCGAGAAACTGCTCGCCTTACTCAGCACGAGTAGCTCGGACCTCAATGTGAGGGATAACGAAGAGATCACCGTAAGACGTCGGTCAGGGGCCTAGGACCAGCCAGAGACTGACTTGAAAGCAGACCCTCTACCACTCTACTTTGGCGATACGACCAAAACTTATCGAGCTCATTGGCAAATACTCACAGAAAAAGGGTGATTACGGATCCAGAACGATATATTTAGGACCATTGCTGACCGCGGCGCAGATGAATTCACGCAGCTCAACGAGAAGTTCATCAAGGCGCGACGAGACTATGAGAACTTACTGGAGGCTTCCATGTCACAACCTCCTCCTCCTACACAGTATGGGGGGAGGGCATCTTATGGCTACGGCGGGGGTTATCCACCCACAGGCGGCGCCGCGGCCGATCCGCAACGCTTCTACTCCCCTAGCCCGGCAAACCAAGAGGTCTCATATCCTTCGAGAAACGGGCCTCAGCCCTTTTACATGCAAACCGGCCAAGACGTGCCCCCTCAAGATCCACGACGAACCCCGCAGCCAGGCCCGGCGGATCCCTATGCACAGCAACGCATACGCCCTCAATCCGCCTACAACCCGCAGGAGCTTTCCACGGCAGCATACGACTCGCCAGTAGATCCCCGCCACTCCTACGGCGGCCAACCGTCGCAGCCGCCCGCCCAAGGCTATCCTCCAGCAGGTGCACCAAGCCAATCTCCGGGCGGCCCCTCATACCCACCGGCATCCGCACACCCCAACTATGACTCCCCCTCATCCGCTTATTCCACAGGTCCAGATGGGGCATATCCCGCACAACCAGGACAAGCAGCACCTCAACCGTCACATGCGCCGCCAGGCGTACCTGGGAGCCCGGGACAGCAGAATCCGTACCCGGCACTGAACGCGGGGCTGCCGCAAGGGGGGCCCGTACCTGCGCCCGGGCACTATCAGGCATATAGACCGCAGGGTCAGGGGCAGTGGGGTGGTGCTCCCGGTGTGCCTGGAGGGGCAAGAGGGCAAGGTGAGGGCGGAGATGCCAGTGATTTCTACCGGTAGGATCAAGGGGGCTTTGATGTATATAGGCATCTCAAGGATTCACATCGAGGGCGTCTTCCGGCCAGCAAACTTGGATGCAGAGCTGGGCTTATTGAAAATCGGATCGTTTCACTCACCCTTTCGGTCTCCGTTAGCATTGCACAACACGAAGTGAGATCAAAAAATGATTGCATTGCCGCATTTCGGGCCTAATTTGCCAACTCATGTCTGTGCCAACAACGACTCGAGCCATGCCGTCACTCACTCCACCCATAGCACCACCAACTGCATCTTGAGGAATCTATCTCTAATCGATCGAATTTCCGTTGAGACGTACGACTCGGGCCTCGACACGCTCTATTGCCTTTTCAAGAGCACGCCGTCACACACCCAATTGCAACCGAAGGACGAGCGCAAGACCATTCACCTCACAACTAGCGTTCTGTGCAGACTCCAATCTATGCCTTCTCGCTGTTCGCTTGCAGATATTGATATGCCCCAAACGCTAACGCGCCGCCAATAAGTATGACAGCATAGACCCCGATACCTAACCCAGCGGCGTTGCTCGGCGTCGTTGGTGCAGCCCCCGACGGTGCAGAAATCTTGGGCGCTGGGTCGCCGTCCTGTGCCAGTGTCAGTTATCCGTACCTCGGGGATAGGGGGGGCGAGAAACGAGGTCTTGACTCGAGAAGAAGGGACGCAGCGTACCTTGCGCTTGAGCGAGCCGATGAGCATGCCCTGGAGTATCTCGCGCGCTTCATCGCTGTGGCCGACGTCTTCGAAGGCTTCGGTTGCGTCTTGGCCGCCGACGTCGAGGAGAACTTCTTCACCGCCGCTGTTCAGGGTTGGGTGGGCTTAGCATGATTCTTGCGGTTCGCAGAGAGTCCTCTCGCGATGAGAGGGTATGTATGTGTAGCTGTGCTGTGAAGGGGGGCCTCGCGAGCTCCTTCCGCTCTACCCCACCGGAAGAGACAAAACCAACAGGGCTATGTGATGAGATTGGGGAACGTACGGATGCTCATCCACGAAGCTTGATGTGTTGTACACCTTATCGTGAATCACCAGGTAGAGGTCCTTCTTCGAAGTGTGCTCCGAGACATCGGAGTAGGTGAACTCCTTTTCTGCAGACATCTTGTTGGCTTGCACGTCGACCCAAGAGGAATCCGTTGTGGTTGTAGTCTAGATTGAGGTGGCTTTATGCCAATTGAGCGAGGGCGTATGGAGTGTTGAGGATCGAGGAGGGACTGGCGGCAAAGGTGAGCATGTGGGATAACAATTTTGGGGGGACGGGTGGCCCGCAAGGATCGGGTATTCGACCGTCCAAAAGGGCCTGGCAGCACGAACCTGATTGTGGCGTAACCGTGAAGATTGCAAGGCAAGCACAGTATCCAGTCCAGAAATCTTGGTTGAGGTAGCAGAATGATTGTGGTATGGGGAGCAATCCAGAGGGCGGTGGGAGACAATGTCTGCTCGGCATCTCTCTACCAGTTAGCGTTCGGAATGTTCATGGCGACTTCTGCCCACCCGAAAAGGGTTTATGTTTCCCCCAACTGTGATTGGCTCACTCAACGTTGTTGCGCCTAAGGTACGGTACTTTCAACCTTCGAGCTTCTTGTGGAGCGACTCGGTAACTGTACATAAATTCTGCATAGCAATACACGCATGGTTGTGAATTCTCGTGGTTACAGGCATTGATCGTTACCAGGGTGAACCCAGGAGGCCGCACTCTGATCATGATACATCTCAGCCCTTGAAGAGATCAGATTGGCAAGGAGAGGTGTATGACACGTTCTTCACTGGGCTATCTCGAGTGTCGGATTCCGGCCAGCATGCGGGCTCGTCGTCCGGAGCCATGTGCGAGCTTACAACACCACCACTGACTCGAGTTGACAGAGGGCCTGGAGAACTTCATGCAAGGAGACCCATGGCCATCCTGAAAGTCTTTTGGCCAGCCTCCAACATCTTCTTCCTGGACTCTAGAAACTCACGCTCCCTAATCTTGTCTGCCGGTTCAGACGCCACGAACCTGACTTCTTGGTCTGACATGTCCGTGACTGTCAATGGAGACACAGTGTCTTGAGCCAGATTGTGAACGAGACAACGTCCTACTATCTGCTTAGTAATAACATTGATGAAGTACCGCAACTCGTCCTACGTAGAGACTGAGCATAAGTGCATGACAGGGCGGGAGAACGTCAACTTACTTCATAGTATGCAACCTGGCAGTCCAACGCATCCGTAGCGGAGAAGTTCTCCATGTTCTGCTCTATGAGCGCATCAGCTAAACTGTTGAGGTTGTCTAGCTTCGCAAGCTGCTTTTCTTCAGCAAACTCTTGCATCTTATCCGCTGTCCGCTTGCTTCTCAGCTTCTGGATCGTGGTGGTGTAGTACTCGTTGTATGTAATTGGGTGTCGGCGCTTATCCTCGATGATTCTGTCGAGCTCTCTCCTGGCGCTTGCCAAACGGTCCTTTACTGCATCATCTATCCTCAGAGCCTGAAGGCGAGCCGAGACATCATCAGAAATAATGTTGTTCAAAACACATCGGACAAACTTGTTGCAGACATCTCCCACTTTCTGGACATGGTGCCAAGCTAGGGTCTCCCAGGCCTCGGATTGTTGCCAGAACAACTGGCTAATGATCAAGGGATTGAAGTTGCCACTGAGTTCGCGACCCCGAGACTTCTGCAACAACGCTTTGACCCAATCGACGGCTTCTACTTGAGTCATAGTCAGTTGTTGTGGGCGTACTTGTGCATAGTCTTCCTGCAATCGCATGTCCTCATCCTCAACGACCTTAGCCTCAACCTCGTCCAGTTCAGAGTCAAGAATCTTGAACTTGGCACCAAACAGGCACATCTGCCTGGCAAACTGCCCGTTCAGGTACTGGATGACGGCACGCAAACGTTTCATGTTGGAATCGTGCAAGATGCTTTCGTACTGGTTGACGGTACCGAAGAACTTGTCCTCGTAGTGCCCGTTGACTGCAGCGTCTACGATCTGCTGGTATGCAATGCTTGTGGCAACGAGGAAGCGTCGCTGCTCTTTGACCGTCGAACGGGCTTCGCCGAGTCTCGTCAGATCTCTGGTGGTGTCTTGGAGCTTGGACTCTAGCTCTGCGTGAAGTTGAGGCAACTCTCGCTTTAGATGTTCATACAGAAGCCGACTGAGCCGGTCCCGTAATGCGGAGATGCCAAGCATGTTACGGTTTAAGGTCTGATAGCTCCCCTGACTGAAAAACTCGTCCTCGGCACGGTTACGCTCCGCAAAGCTCCACGACAGCTCATTGTTCGCTCTGTTTCACCTTGTCAACTTCGGCGCATTCGGGATCACAACGATTACTGACCTGTTCCTCAACAGATGCCATCCCAGCTCGAAAAAGATGTCGCTATTCTGGGCGAGATCAATCCAACCCTTCTCGTTTTCTGATCCACGCTCAAGGTAATCAGGTTTGGTGATGATACCCAAAGTCCGCTTTCCTTTTGGATCAAAGTCACGCGCCTTTGTCAGAATGATCTGGTTGGCATAATCGTTCTTGGCGGACACGACCGCTAGGATGATGGTTCGATCATTTGCGATGTAGTCCTCCACAAGACTGTGGATGAGCTCCACATCGTGTTTACCTTGGGACTTGTTCTCTGCATGGATCAAGCCGGGCAGATCGACCAACGTCCTTAAGGCACCAATCAGCTTATGTTGCATGTTCTCGCAGTAATTACGAGCTGTCCACTTTGCTGAACAGAGCAAGGCTACAGGGGGCGAGTGCAGGCTTGATCAAATGTAGGGACTTACAGCTGTGGTTTATTTGGCCCGGAGATTTCTATGCTGAGTACATCCCTGGAGAATGCACGTGGAGCATCCACGTTAGCATCCCCAGTCAGCCCCATAAGCTCCGTTGCCTCCTCAATCAAGTCAGGCAGGTTAGCGTAGTCCGTGATGTTCCTTTTGTATGACTCCAGCTTCCTCTTCTCCGCCTCAGATCTCATCTTCGAGGGTATTATCTTCATTGCTATAGAGGACGTCTTAGCGAGTCGTAGGATAATCTCCGTGGCGAAGCGTGTACAGAGGCTTTCCTTTCTCGGGAAGGGAATCTGTGTCAAGGCTTCCAGGACCGAACTCTTTCCGGAGGACTGATCTCCGCATACAACAATTTGGGGCAGATTGAGCTCTCCAGCCAAACCGGCCTTACGGAGGTTATCCACATTGTCCATGATGCGGCGCATGTCGTCGCTTTGGAGACCCTCCAAACAGCCTACTTGTGGTTCACCGCTCGGTTGGCGCTTCATCTCTTCCCCACCGGCTAGAAAGTCCGTGATCATGTCCGACATCTTAACAGACCGTGAAACCGACGGAGGAGTGCCCCAAAATCGAAGAGCGTAGAAACTGCGCTTCTTTGGCAGTGCTGAGCAATTTGGGCAATTCGCAAACAGAAAGAGAATTTGTGAACAAGAGCAGTAGCGCGGAAAGAAATCCGTCATTAATATCTACGCAAACCGGGCCTTGTGCATATTGTAATCTTAGTGTGTGCGGGAAGAGTGAATGCAAGCAATGATAATACTAGTTCGGGGGACAAGACACCAGCCTTATCTAAAAGAGACAGGTCTGAAAGTTACCGATGCCCTCGCGATAATCTTTGAACTACGCTAACTTCGATAAAGTAAAGAGTATTCCAGCATTTCCAATCATCAAATCTTCATCAAAGCCTCAAGATTCTACAGACGCTGCTTGAGAAGGCACACGCCAGTGTTAAAAACAGGCGGTGCCAGGAACCTCAAACTGGAAGCTGCGTACAGAAGGGGATTCTATTGTTTGTTCTCGTACGGAAGCGAATATTGAGCACTCATGCTATGTGCCGAGCGGGCTTCCGTCAAGAGCTTCTTCGTGCCGCATAACAGGAGTTCCCATTTCCTCACCAGATCCTCCATGTGACTCCCTCCTCGTCTTGTATGAGGGGTTGGTATCATTATATCGAGTGGTCTGTTAAGATAACGCTCTGATGGCGTCGGCTTCCAGGCCCTGCTCTTTATTCTGGCTATGACGGCGAGCAGAGATGTTCCTATCAGCATCGTGCAATCTAAAGCTGAGGAAGCATCACCAAAGGGATAAGTGTGTTACGTGTAGAGATAAAAACTAGAAAAGAGAGTACTCTCGAAAACGAGAATTGGTCAAAGAACTCAATATGGCTATCTCAACTATGATATGCGCCCATAGCTTGAGCAAATTGCGTCAATTTATGCAGACTAAGACTTCACCGTAGTAAGGCATCGTAATTAGACCGAATTATTCGCCTCGTAGGGATCGCTTGATATGAAAGCATCATTAAAGACACCCAAGGCATGGCATACAAGCGGTGAGACGAACAGAATCCCACGAGTCGACAAACGATGAAGAATAGTAAGAAACAAGTTTCTAGAAGACAAGGAGCCCATCATTATTACGTCTTCTTGAGTGAAGCCATGCCAGCAAGTGAAGAGGTTACAGGTGAATTGGATGGGAGAGTGCGGCACGGCAGCGGACCGCTAATTTCTCCGGGCCTAGGCCATTGGAAGAGCACAGAACACCTCTCCCATTCAACTATTTTACCCAATACTGGTCCAGGGTCCTCTTCTACTACCTTTCTTTCACCATCACCGTCACCTACCACACCTCTTCGATCCTCCTCCTATTCCTCGTCCTTTTTGCTCAATTGCGTTGTGCGTTGTCGCGACTCTCCTCGGTGTCCCCAACCTTGCCTGCATCACCTCCGCCCGATAGCCCTTTTCTTAAGCCTGGTACCTTGGATAGCCCTCGGATGGCCTGAACAAGCTACCTGGAGCGATTATCTTGGTCTACTGCAATCTCGAACGGTATTGACTTTTCTCTGTTTGGGTAGACAAGGTACACAACATCTCCGCGTATAAAGCCTTTGTCTTGTCGTGAAGCTCACATAGCGAATAGGACCATTTCCCTCTTCCACCCCTCAGAGTACGGCAACCTCTACCAACAATCGCAACGTTTCAGAATCAATTCTGCAGATTTCGACATCATGGCAACCGCGACTTCCGCTGACAATACCTCCACAATGTCCGCCGCCGAGCGGCTGATGGAGAAGGAACGCCAGGCCGCTGCGGAACCGCACAATCCAACTGTGGAGGAGGTTGTCGATGAAGAGGATATTGCACATCCTCCTCCTTCAGCTTCTGCTCAGGATTCCCAAGTTGCTACCGGAACATCCACTCCTGCCGAGCCCCTTTCCGAGAAAGCAGCTGGTAAGCGACCAGCTCGTGAAATCCCTGTTGCGCCTAGCAAGCAAGAGCCTCCCTTTAACCCGGCATCTGAGGACTTGTTCCCTGCGCTTGGCGCTCCGAAGTCCAGAGCTCCTGCTTCTGTTGCTCCCGCTTGGGGAAAGAAGCCTACCTCGAATGGAGCAAACGGTACAAACGGTGTAAACGGAACAAGCAACGTCTCCTCCAGGGCGTCCACCCCAGGCTCCGGCATGCTCACTCCTACCTCGACGGCTCCGTCGCAGGCGGCGCCTCGTGGTCCTGTCTCACTTCCTGGACAGCACATTGAGAGGCTTGCGTTTGCCCCTCATCACCTTCTTCCTCGGAATCAGCTGAAAAAGCCGATGCAGGACATCTTGCGCGATATCAACAAGCGTTCAAAAGCCAAGATCGAAATAAAACCTGGTGGTGGCGGAGGTATCGTATTCGAAGGACGCGGACCTTCCGTTGACGCTGTACGCCAAGCTCTCAAAGATGTGGCGGAACAGGTTGGCAGCAAAGTAAGTCATGCGGTTGTGCTTGTATGACACTAATGTCCTGACTCCTCGCACAGCAATCCATCAAAGTTGATATCCCAGCTTCTGTTCGCTCTCACATCATTGGCCGCCAAGGTGCAACTATTCAAGGCATCAGCAAGCGTACCGGCGCACGTATCCAGATCCCCAAAACCGAGGATTCACAGTTCCCAGACGAAGACGACGACTCGGCTACGGTGCCGGTCCTCATCGAAGGTAATGCCGTGACTGCGGAGTTGGCACGAAAGGCGATCGAGGACATCGTCAATGAGAGGACTTCCACAGTCAATATGCGCCTACGAGACATCCCTGCCGAATACTACCCCTTCCTTGCCGGAGCCCACAACGCTCGCGTCAACCAGATGCAGCAAGGCCGTGATGTCCGTGTTCAGATCCCTCAGTATCACACATGGTCCACTCAAGCGCCCCCACAGAGCGCTGGACGTAACCAACCTGTTTCATTCCAGCCCCAGCCTGCTCAGTCGATTCAGATCTCGGGTGATCGCTTGGCCGCTCAACAGGCCCGTGCCGAAATCGAGCGTCAAGTTGAACAGCTGCGCCGGCAGCTGCGACTGGAGCAGTTGGCAGTCGAGCGCGGCAGGCATCAGTTCATTGTCGGTGACCGCGGTAGCTCCCTTCACGACTTCCTTGAGGAGACTGGATGTGCGGTCATCCTCCCGCCCGATTCTGAAGACAGTGAAATGCTCACCATTGTTGGTCCACCTGACAAGATCGAGAACGGTATCAACAAAGTCATCGATCTTGCTGCAAGCATGTCCATGGCAAGTGTTGACGCTGCTCGCCAACACGCCAATGCGCCCAACGGCGCCCAAAATCACGCCCGCAATCTTGCGCGTTACCTCCAGCAGCGACGGGCCGTCGAGCAATTGGAGCAAATGCACAATGCACGTTTTGTCCTGCCAACGGCTGCTGATGGGCCGTCTGCATGGGAGATTTACTCACGCGAAGGCAAGAACACCATGCGTGCTCGTTCGGACATAATGAATTTAATAGGCGCCCACCCACCCTCGCGCCTGTCGCCTGTCGATATTGATCCCTTCTACCATCAGCATTTACAGCAACAAGCTCGTCAGGTCAGGACCAACCACGGTGTCCATCTTGTCTTCCCTGAGGAGCACGAAGAGTCTCCGCAAGTCTTGTTCGTTTATGAAGGGCCAGGTTCCCCTTCTGAGTACGAGCTGCCCCGAAGACAGCCCTCCGCTCAAGAAGTACGCGAATTCCAAACCGCACTGCAAGAAGCACAGCGGCAGATACTTGCATCCATCAACAGCCAGGAAAATATTGTGTCCCGCAATGTCGAAGCACCAAACAAATTCCACGACAAAATCCGACGCTACGCTGATCGCGAGCAGGCCAATATGCCTGAAGGACAATTCCCTGTCCAGCTGCAACTTCCCGGTACCAGGTCAGCACGCAACCGCAGCATTCCAGTCGATGGTGCCCTCCTTCGTGGACCAACCTCTGCCGTTGACGATTTCGCCGAGAGGCTCCGCCTCTTCATCGAGCAAGAGCAGAGGGATGAAGCGGAACGAGGCTATACCACTTCCTTTGACTTCCCTCAGAAATTCGCCAATCATCTGATCGGTAGGAAAGGGGAGAATATCAGGAAGATGCGCGAGGAGTTTGACGTTGATATTCAGGTCAACGATGGCAAAGTTGAACTCAAGGGTCCAAAGGCCAAAGCCGATGCATGCAAGGCGCATATTCTTTCCATGGGTAAGAAGCTTGAAGATGAGGCGACCCATACACTCAAAATCAACCCTCAATACCATCGCGACTTGATCGGCGCAAAGGGCAGCCAGGTAAACAGGCTTCAAGACCGTTACAACGTCCGGATTAATTTTCCTCGCTCTGCTGCCCCTGCAGCGGATGATCAATCTGTCGCAGAAACCGACCGCCGCTTCCACCAGGCTCCGGATGAGGTGGTTGTGAAAGGTCCCAAAAAGGGTGCTGATGAGGCAAGAGAGGAGCTCCTTAATCTCTTGCAATGGGTCGTTGACAACTCGAACACCGCCACTGTCTCGGTCGCTCATGATCAACTGCCGCAGCTGATCGGGCAGGGTGGTCGTGAGATGGAAGCGCTGCGGTTGAGCACTGGTGCGCAAATTGATGTTCCTGGAGCAAGGGATGCTGTCGACCCCTCCGGTCGTGCCGAAATCAAGATCAAGGGCACTAAGAAGCAGGTAGCAGAAGCGAAGAAGTTGCTGGAGGAAAGGGCGCGTGTTTTTGACGATACCGTGAGTAGGACTGTTGACGTCGACAAGAAGTATCACAAGACATTGATTGGTGCTGGAGGTGAGTATTCCTAGCATGATTTACAAACGGGTACGATTGATGCTAACACGTATGCAGGAGCGAACATCCGCAACATCGTCGTCGAAGCCGGTGGTTCCGACGACAGACGAGAGCTTGCTCGCATGGTCCGCTTCCCGCGACCAGAGAGCGACGACAACACCATTCGAGTTGAGGGCTCCAAGGCAGTTGTCGACAAAATCGTCGCCGCGATTGAAGCCTTCGCCACTCAACGTGAGAACCAAGTCACTGAGAATGTCGAGGTAGCCCCCGAGAAGCACAGAGTGCTGATTGGACGTGGCGGCGAAACTCGTCGCAACCTTGAGAATCAGTTCAATGTCATGGTTGACATTCCGAAGCAAGGAGCTACTGGCCCTCAGAAATCGCAAGTGAGAATCTCCGGCCAACCTTCTGACGTCGAGAAATGCAAGGAGCATATCTTGTCCATGGTCAAGGAGCAGGAGGGAGAAACCGTCCAAGTCCCTCGAAGGCTTCACCACGTTATTGCCGATAATGGCCAGTTTTTCCGCCGTCTACGTAATGATCACAAAGTTACTGTTGACCATGGCGGCCATCATCCTCCTGCTCGTCCTGCTGCCCTCAACCCTCGTGGCCGCGCCAACGGTGCTAACTTACCTCTCATTACCGACGACGCCGATGCCCAGAACGAGAACTTCTCGTGGGAGACTCACGACTTGCATTCAACCTCTGAGCAGGGCGACATCCCCTGGATCCTTCGTGGATCACCCGAAAATGTTGCCAGGGCTCAACAAGCTCTCCAAAAGGCACTAGAGCAGGCACAGCAACAGAACACAGCCGGCTTCCTCATCCTGCCTGATCCACGCGCATATCGCTATGTGGTCGGACCTGGAGGCAGCCAGATCAATCAGATCCGCAAGCAAACCAACACCAAAGTCACGGTTCCTCGCGACCAGGCGAAGGGAGAAGCCATCGAGATTGTAGGTACCAAGGACGGCTGTGAGCAGGCTAAGGACATCATCCTAGAGCTTGTCAAGAACGGCGGAAATGGTAACGGCAGCCCAAGACGGGGCTAGGTCCTCATCCTGGAGGAACGCAAACGACAAGCCTCGGATGACAAGCAATTTTTATTCGTCAATTCGTCGAAAAGCTGTCATTTATCAGATGTGTAAATTTAGACCGATCAAAAACGGAGCGGCGGCCTCTTTCCCTCCTTGTAGATCTAAAAGTATGTACCCAAGACCGGCTTGCACAAATCAAGAACATGTCTACACTGTGCTTTTTCTTGGTGCTGTGATCTTGAGCCGTTTAAATATTAGGATTCTGACCAATGAACTATATGTATCATTGAATGCACCCCGAAGCGGCATGGTGTTGGAACTATCAGCGGAGTTTGCCTGTGCATTCCCATATAAGTGCACGCGCGCCCGGACCGCAAACGCGTCTACCACAACTCCACGCGTCACACTTTTATAAAACTGAGTCGTCATCCACACCAAGGACACAATGGCGTCCAGACAGAGACAATCTGGTACGGCCGGACCTCGTCCCACTGCTGAACTACCCGCTTACGAGGCTCCACAGCATCCTCTGAATGCCGCCGCGGAGCAAGCGCTCAGAGGGCTACTCCAGACGCACTCACTCAAGAAGCTCAATGATCATTTTGAAGGTGCCGGTAACCTTATCCAGGAGTCAGCGGCCGAGCTCAATGATCGCTATCGAGTGATCCACGAGAGCCACCAAAAGCGGAAACGTCGAGCGCAAGCAGCAGAGGGACAGCACGACACCGTGGACACGGCAAGAAACGAGCAGCTGGAGGATATGAAGAGCCAGGTCGATAGACTCACGCAGCGCATGGAAGAGGGCATACGGAAGATTATAGATGGCCACCAAGCAGTTGCCAGTCTCGAAGACTGCGTCAAGGACGTGCAGCAGACCGTGCTCAACGCCTCGCCAGGAGCAGCACAAACACAGCAGAGCCAGCGCCGTCGTACTCAACGAGGGTCGGACGATGACGATGACGCAGATTTCGATCCCACGGCGCCAGACGCATCGACCGCGCCGGCGGTTCAGCCGCCCAGTGAACGCTTCCGCCAGAAGTTGACTACGAACAAAGACCGCTACCAAGCACGATCACTAGCCACCCGCTACGCCCAGAACAACAACTATGTAAATTTCCGCCGAGTGGTCCACGACGCCCAACACGGGGATGACGCACCACCGCTTTCGAATGCACACACCTGGTTCCCCGCCAACGGACCACCTGCCCCTGGCATCACCACACGCGGCCGAGCCCCCGTGGCCGGAGAAGAAGACTCAGACGATGACATAGCGATTGCCAGGGAAAGGATCAGTACCAAGTGTCCGCTGACCTTGCAGGAGTTTAAAGATCCGTTGACGAGCAAAAAGTGCCCACATAGTTTCGAGAAGGAAGCAATCTTGGGGATGATCAACGTTTCGAGGAACAAAGATCGTGCGGGGAACAAGCAAGTGCAATGTCCGGTGCCGGGATGTCAGATGGTAAGGTCCACTTACTCATTGACCGTGAGGAAGACTCTGATAATGGAATGCTATAGATGCTTGTTGAAGCCGATCTTCACAGGAACGCTGTGTTGGTTCGGAAGATCAAGCGGATCCAAGCAGCAAGAGAGATGGTGGATTCAGACGAGGAGATGGGTGATGATCCTAATCCTCAAAGGCCCGAGTCTATCGCATCAGACTCAGGAGATGACATTGATGACGTTGAAAGGCGGCCTGTGAAGACGGAGGCTCTGAGGCTGAAGAGGGAGCCACAAAGTTCTGCAGTCCCAGGGGCTTCTGTGCCGCCCAGACCAAGTCAGGCGACGGTGATAGTTGACCTTCCAAGTGAAGATGACGACGATACTGAATGACAGCGACCGAGAGACGTAGCTTGCTTCATGCATCATGAAGGCAGGCAGGTTTCATTGCGTTCCTCTCAGCCTATGCTATGAGTGAACAGTGTTTCAAATCCAACATAAACAAACAGCGGGGTATCACATCCGAAATCAAATCAAGGCCAAGGATAACCCCCGTTATCCATGTACTCCTCCAAGAACTCCCGTCGCTGCTCTACAAGACCTTCCCCGTGCTTGTCATGCAGTCTCCGCATTCCCCTTATGTCAGAACTCAGCAGAGTTTCATCGTCACCTTCTGTCCAGACGCCTCGCATGTGCTGTGGGAGACTCTTGCCTTCAGTTATGCTTCGGAGAACAACGTCAGCCATGGATAAGTCACCAGTGGTCCTGATGATAGCGTAGGAGAGGTCGTTCGCGTTTGCCCCAGCTGCGATGCGCAACTGCTGCCACTTCTCGATGTCCTCGGTTTCTGTTATCGGTGTTTCCATGTCTGCCTCCCCGTGAGACAAGAGCGGTTCTCGGACGTCTGCGTTTCCTGGCAAAGATATTGCGAGGTCCACCTGCTGCGTCTCGCCATTCAAGATCGCCTGTGTATCCAATGTGGTTATCCTGTCTCGGAGTGCGAATGCCTCTTCCCGATCATCCTCTTCCTCCAGGGTGTGAACAGGATACTCTTCAGGGTAAGGAAGTGGAAGGTCTAGGTCTAGCTCCGCTCCGTCATCTTGGGGCGAGCCCTCGTCGTGCACATAGCGTTCATGGTTGTTCTCTGAAGGCTCCATGGGCACCACAGTGAAATGTGGCGAGCGATGCGATGGCAGAATACTGATCGCTTCAATCCGGCCGGTCACCCGGAGCGCACTTCCATCGGGTACAGTCTCAGACTCGATGGTCGGGTTAACTCCTGAGTTGTCGTTAAGGGCTACAGTGCCCTTGCGAGAGTTTTCTTCTTTGGGTCCCTCCCTGTCCGTTTGCAAGTAAGAATTGGACGTCGAAGTGACACTGATGCCTTGGGCAGGGACATTGGTTCTGGATGCCTGACGCGGCCTTTTCGTACCCAAAGAAGGTTTTGGAGACTCATCTTCAGCCCGGCTAAGCACTGATTCGGAGCGCTTCCGCTTCGGGTAGTATGTAGGATGCTGTGCTGTATCTGAAGCAGGCTGGCGTGATGCATCTTTCGAGCCTGATGCTGAGGTCTTGATCTTTATGCCAGCCAGTGGTGTCCCAAGCCGCGCATTGTTTTCGACTGCGGCTGCGGCTGAACTGTTCTTGTTATCCTCGTTGCGTTCATCATGTTCCTTCTCCCATCTAGCCTGCACTACCCTTTCGAAGAATCCAATAACATCATTTTCAGAAATACCTCTCTCAAGTACAGCTTGCGCAGCGGCCCACGAGCGCCAACTCTCCTTGTACACATCTGTATCATCCGACCTTATTTCAATGATCCGCTCCGTTCCGTCGTAGATCTGCTGAATCTCTTCTGTAGTAAGTTCCAAACCCTCTTCGAGCGCGATGCGGTGAAGATGTTGTATATGATTAGGCGGGTCCTTAGTACGTTTTGCCGGGGGGTGTTCTAGGCCGAAGGTAGCTTCAGTAGAATCAACGCGTTCTCGGCTTCGTCCAGCGGGCGGCTTATCCCTCAACACCTTGAGGTAACGATCTCGCCATGATTGATATGTATGGCGTTGGTTCTGTGTTGGAAATCAGCAACTGTTCTGTTTGAGTAGTCTCGGGACGCACCTTCTCAGCCAGCTGCTGGTAGATCTTATTGCCTTTAATCGAGCCTCCCGACGTTTGTGCGGCTTGCATCCAATCCCAGAGTTCAAGATCGTCTTGTTTCGTGAACGGCGTCCGCGTGCTCTTGGAGGATATCGGTGTGCCCGCAGGTCGGTCGGCTTGCTGCGCGCTGGTGATGACATGGTGTTCCGCATCAGCAAGCTTGCCAGTTTTGATGGATTCCTCAATGAATCGGTACGACAATGCGCCCAGCGGATTGACTCCTTTCCGCACATGATCGCCTATAATGAAGTCGGCTTTCTTCTCTAGCTGAACAATCTCGCCGCCATTGCTTTTGACCAGGTTCACGTAGTACGACCGTTGCGGTACTCTGGCTGCAATGAAGAACTTCTGCCCTTCGAACAGCTGACCTTGCAATTCAACCGCACCGTCAGCGCCCCCAGAGTACACAACGGTAGCCGAAGGCATTAGAAGCGAACACTGCTCATGTATTCCCTTAGACGGTCGTAGAGGTGGGTATCTGAGAATTGAAATGCGGACGGTATAAGATGTTGTGATGATTAGGACGGCATGTGAAGGTAAGGTACTCAGCAAACGCGTAGCGCGTGAGCACGTGCATGCTTAACGACGACGGACCTCAGCAGCTTCCGAACCGGACTATCCAAATACACCAGAGCATCGTCGATATAGTGAGGCGCGGGTTGTGCTCGAGTCGAATGGATCTTTAACGTCTTCCTTGAGCCTGGGCGCAGTATGGTAGCCCTGAAGACCGTATTTTTGGTTGTCGCGGCCATTTCTTTCGTTACATTTGTCGCATTATTTGGCCGCTTACCTGCCTTGAGGTATGCACACGACCAATCTTGACAAATATGGACGACTGATCGGAACCGCAGGAAAACCCCCATTGCGTTCCTACACCGAGTGCTGTGGGTTCATTTACCGAACGGCGTCCGAAAAATCGATCGCTTTTGCACAGGTGGCAGGCTCTCCGCCGGTAGCGCACGCCTGACTGACTATTTGCTGCATGAGCGGCATCCTGTGGTACTGGTAAGGAAGTTACGCTCAAATGAGACGGCAGTATCATGACATGGGACAGATACTCTTCTTGGGTCTCCTGACGGGCTCAGCATTCCTCTTCCTCAGAGCAACCTACCATGACCTCTCACGTCATCAGCTCTCCCTAACATTCTTCCTACTCCTCTTACCATATGTCTTCTCATACTTATGTGCCTCTTCGACGAGTCAATTCGTAAGCGAAGCCAATCATGAAGAGAACATGCATCAATATCCCTATGACTACATTCTATACCGTCCAAGGCAGAAATGCCGAACGTGCAACTTCTACAAGCCAGCCAGGAGCAAGCACTGCAGTATTTGCAAGAGATGTGTTACAAGATGTGATCACCACTGTGTCTGGGTGAACATCTGCCTAGGGAAGGGTAATTACAGGTGGTTTCTTGCACTTCTGTTGTCACTGACAGCTATATTGGCTTGGGGAACGTGGCTGGCGTGGGTAGTACTGCTTCCTAGTCTGCCCAGCTGGAGGGGGGTTGGCGGCAGTTCTTTGCAACGGCTGACCGCGACATTAGAGGCTGCGGTGAATAAGGGTGGGATCAGCATCACGGGCGTTGGGCTTCTGGCTCTGCTGACTTCTCCACTGCCCTTTGCGTTGTTCCTATACCACATGTACTTGGTGTGGGCGGGTATGACTACGAATGAGAGCAACAAGTGGAGCGATTGGCGTGAGGACATGCACGATGGCGTGGTTTTCAAGGGTGACCGGAGAGTCCTCTGGAAAAACACCGATCATGACCAAGCCGACTACGAGGGCGAGCCAAAGGTCCAATGGCCTGTTGTCAACTCACAGATCATCATAAGAACAGAAAATGGCCAACAGCCACCTGGTAACGCAGGGAGGTGGACGCGATGCTGGCGGCTGGAAGAAGTGGAGAACATCTATGATCTTGGCTTTTGGGACAATCTCATGGAGATGGTTACCAACTGAGACTCGAGTATAGCTTCCCCAATCAACGATTGTGCCTACATCTATATAACTACTTTTCAATCGAGGATGCCCCAGCTTCAATTTCCTTGCTTGAAGGTCGCTGCTCAGGGACCTTCAACAGGGGCTAACACGTTCCGACTCCGTTCTTGTTCTGCTCTGACCCAGTCCAGCGCAACTCTTTTTCTTCACATTTGACTGCACCTGAAAAGAGGGAGCCTGGCGGAGAGACAGGAAGGCGGCCTAGGATCCTAACGTCTACACGATGGAGTTTTGTTGAACTCGCTATGCAGAGCCAACGCAGGTCAAACTGAAAGGATTTTCAGGCACGAGGCTTAAGCCGTGGCCTCTCAAACGGGCAATGCCAAAAGTCACAACAATGTCCGCTCTCTACACCTTCTTTGTCAAGATCCATCCGGCCTTCGATATCCTCGAAACAGCAATGATGAAGCCTCCACCAACAGTTAGCGCGCCCCCAAACGCCCAGATGGACGCGTAACCCTTTGCGTTGAGAATGGCTCCAGCGATGGGCGTGCCAACCAGCAATCCAATACTCACGATAGAAAAGCCCATCCCCATACGCGTCCCGATGATTCCGCGGTTAGGGGACAGATGGACGAAAATGGTTGGTGGCAGTGAAACAAAGGTTCCGGAGAAAAACCCGTAGAGGATGCAGAACACTATCAGACCGCCAACGCTGTGGATACCTATGAGTACAAGCGACAAAACACCACTGATAATGGCGCAGGGTAGGATCATGTTCAGTGGCCCGACCTTGTCCGCGATGATGTTGGGGATCAACCGACCGAAGATGGACGCTGAGTTGATGATGCTGAGCAAGTAAAAGGCGAGATTAGGTTTAGTGATGCCATCAGCTATCGCATAGCTTTGCACGTAGAAAAAGGGCGTGTATAGCCCCATAAAGGCAAAGAAGCTCCCGACGACAAAGGCCAGATACGGTACTTCCTTGAAGGCGCCAAGGTCGATGATTTTACGGCGCTGCGCCGGCAGCACACGGACTTTCATGACCGTTACCGGAACAAGCAGGGTTACCAACATCATGAAACCGAGCACCCGGGTCGCCCACCCAAAGCCAATCTTTGGCTGAAGCTTGTGGAAGACTATGGGGTAGATGACACCGCCCAAGCTACTTCCTGAGGCAGCAATGCCCATGGCAGTGGCAATCTTGGTGCTGAAATAAGTGGAGATGATAGCCACGCTGGGTACGAAGAGGCAGCCTGCGCCGAGGCCTGTGCAGAAAGCCTGAGCGAGTAGAACCTGCCAATAATTGTGACAGATGCTGGTCATCATCTGACCAAAGACAACCAGGAAGGAGCCGGTCCAGATGAGCGCCCTGAAGTAACCTGCATCGTAAATGGGGCCAGTCAATGCACCGATCAACATCAACAGGAAGGCTTGGATGGAACCGATCCACGATATATTAGATGGTGACGATGTCTGCAGAAGACCGGTCTCGTAGTATGTTTGGAAGACACCGAAGGTATTGATAATACCCCTAAATGTGCGGTCAGCGGTTGATCATGTTGCATCCTCCCGGGATAGCAGGCAGAGCTTGCGATCCAGCCCGACCATAACAAAGCAATGTACGCTGACCTACCATGAGTTGAAGAACAAGAAGAACGAGCCTACAACCTGGAGCCATGCAACGAGTCCTCCGTTGGGTATGCTGCTGACATTGTTCACAGAAATCTTCTTCTCCACTGGTCCACCATCTGCTTGCGCTGCCTGTGCAGCTGCAGGTGCAGCCCCAAGCGACTCTGCCGAATCAACTCCAGTCCTCAGCTCTTTCTCAGGGTCCGAAGTTGTTGGTGTTGCTGGTTCACTCTCCGAATGCTTTTGTCGTTCGATGTCCGCCATGGTTGGGACAGCCGCTTATGTAACTGCTACGGTACTCGCTTGGCGTTCCCACACCTTTAAAGGCCCTGGATCCTTGCTGCTTGGTAGAGCCTATGACGCACTCCTATGCTCTGGACTTGGAGCAGCATATATAGAGATCCAAAAGGCTCAGGTATGCGTAAAGAGTTGCTTGGCAAGCAAGTGTCATCAATCGCCCCCATAAACTCCATTTCAGGGTTGGTAGGTAAGGTAAGGTATCTCTGGCGCCGCGGCTTTTAGCCGGAAATATGGAGTTGGAGCTAGCCTGCTGACACTCGTCGTCCGGGATCTACTGACGGCATTCCATCTCCTGGGTGGCCTTGCAAGCTAACGTCGTTTGCATACGAATCTTGGTAAGTTTGATCAGTAAACCCAGGAAGGTTCAGGTTGTATCCTGTGTAAGGAGTGAGTAACAACATAGGGCGTATTCCGATCCCTCTCACAGATTATCCGTTGCATCTATGGTACGTGCGTATGCTTGAGAGTAGGGAAAGAGTTGGCTGTCTCTGCGTTATGCTCATGGTGCCGGTCTGACCCTAAGACGCTCAACTTGTGCATCTTAAACGCATTCTGAACATCAACGCCAGCCAGCGATCGCGGCAAGGCAGCATTCGCAGATGCTCGATCCAGCCTCTCCTGTTAGTCGAAGTCGAATCCACCACTGCATCTTCAAGATGACGTTCCCTCCAAAGATTCGACGTCTTTTGCTATGCTGTTCCCAACAACTTCATATATGGGGATGTTGCCTTTGTTACTTTTATAGATAGCGGTTCGACTCAACTGCTGTCTCCTCTCCCTCTCACCACCTTCTTTTATGTCCAACCAAGTCACGTTCCCACTTACTTTAGCCTTCTGCCGCCGACTTTTTGTATCATCGACCCCTTGTCTGACTGGCACAGGAGATCTGAACTCTTACCTCCTACAGTGAGTCTGTGAGCAAGTGCCCAGTAAGTGTTCAAGGCCCAATCAATCAGCTAAGCCTCCTTGCCCGCCAGAGTTTGACCTCTCGATCATAGACTAAGCTATCCAGTTGATGTGTGTTCCGAAGATGCGAGCCATTGATCTGATGTTTGTGATAATACGGCCCGGTTGCTTCCGTAGGGATATTTGCAAATCTTCTTAGGCCGCCTGTAGTTCGCGGCCTAGTAGTTGAACGCTGATTATTGAAGAAGACGACAAAGATGCGAGCCCCCGGCAACTAGATAGGGCGCCATCAACTGCATCCGGGGGTAGCGATGGTTTGAATTTCTCGGTAATTGCCGGAGCGGCTGGAGTCATAGATGATGTGATGGTACGGTATCTTTATGAGAGGACGAGATGCATGATATTTATGCTTGGCGTTGCTGAAGGCTCCAGACTTGTAAGCGTCGCCTGAGATAAGAAGGAAGTTCAAAGTCGAAGCATCTTTTCCCTCGTGTCGCGCTACACTCTCCTCCAAGTACTTCATTATTTCCAACCGGCTGACTTCGTCCATCTTTCTTGTGCTATTGAATGCAATGGTGATGAGCGAACATAACCTGCAGCGCAAGCTACAATCAACTGGATCCACATCGGCGACTAGAACTAATTACCTAGCTATTTAGTGTAAGTTCGTTCCGCTGTGAGCTTTTCATGGCTTGCTTTTGAAGTAGTCAAAAGAGTCTAGTGCAGTATAGCAGATTGGAACAGGGTCAAGCTGTACTAGCGTTCGTTGGTAGAAAGGTAGAAGGATCTTCTTGATACGTTGGTGTCGCGTGCTAGGTTCAGACGCCAGCAGAGGACGTTGCTGTTGTTGTCTATCATTTGTCTCAAACCGTCTGCTGCCTTTTTAATCACGTTTGTGCCCGTGGGTTGGTGCCTGGGTTGTGGTCTATGTGAACTCATCAAGGTCCTCAATCACAATTAAGAACGAACGCCGCTCGGAAGAGTACTCCGAGTAGGTAAGGTGTGGTGTGCAGGGGAACTTTTGGCGAGGTGGGATGACGTTGTTAATCTTATCAGAATATTATCATGCCCTCCACGTCCTCTCATGTATCCAAATCGATACCGTCGATAGCTCGACTTTCCGTACACGCTCAATTTCCTATGTCTTTCAAAAACCAGCTGTTATCATGAGAGGTCCTGTCGCTCTAATTAACAGATGTCCGCAACACCGGTGGCTACATCGGATCATGATCTCGCTGCGCCTGCAGGCTAACAACAATATACCTGTGCAGCGCAGGATGCAGCATTGGATAGCGAGGCCAGGTGACCAAGCAATGCCTCACGCAGGCTTCTACGCTGGTAGGTTACTCCTGGATGTCTTTTCCCCGTGAGCGCGCTGATCACAGTACCTAGACATGCTGGATAAGCCTGTAGAGGAGGTACTACCTGCGACGCGAACACAGCCTGTGCCACCTCCGCCTGAGGAGCTACCAAAGACACAGAAGGAGGCAACACTCCAGAAAGCTCGCATCATTTTCGGATCTCGACTAGCGGGGCCTGGAGACCGAGAAGCGGAGATTCAGCGCGCATCCGTCAACATAGCTGGAATCCTAGTCCCTCCTAAGCCCGATGAGCCTGACAACTGCTGTATGTCCGGCTGTGTCAACTGCGTCTGGGACAGATACCGCGATGAGTTGGAAGAATGGGCAGACAGAAGCGCTCAGGCTCGGATGAAGCTGCAAGCACAGCGGGAAGAAGGTTCCGCCACCGGTAGTATGATACAGGAACCCGGAATGCCAAGTCATGTTGCGACGAGCATGGACGATGATGGGGGTGGAAGCGAAACCAACTGGAGCACGGGTCTTGCCATGAGCGGGAAGCCTGGTGACCTCTTTGCCGACATCCCAGTGGGCATTAGGGAGTTTATGAAAACCGAGAAAAGATTACGTGATCAGCATCGTGCCGAAGGGACACCCACCGTAACATGAAGCCAGATTCATTGCTCGAAACGTGTGGGCTGAATTCTCATTGTGACGCCACTCTTGATGAACGGGACACCACGGACACTTTGCTCGCCCGAAACGGACATTGTCTGCTTCGACAACCACCCGCAGTGGCTGCCCAGCATGCGGAATATCCTAGCGAGGTTGCTCTCAAATTGAGTGGCCCTGGCGAACCGAACGACATTATGGAGGACACGCCCCTTGTTCAGGGTACCTGGACCTCTGGAGCGATGCCCTTGCCGCCCACGCTCTCACGAACAGCCGCTTCCTTACATACCTTAGGTCACACATGAAGGACATAGCGGACCCCGCTTGCGAAGACTACTCCAACTGCACATAGGCTGGAAATTGTCATCGAGCGGCCGCAAGCCGACAATGGATCCGGGGTCATTATGCTAGCCCCAGGGATAACAACAGCTCGTCCGCTACGGCATTCTGGTACTATCGCTATCGCTGCAATCTGGCGGCGTCGGAGGGCCGACCAAGGCGCTCCTATGTACCCAGACACCGCAACTGTCCTGGATCGTGTCCGGCAAGCACCGGCCATTATTGAGTACGTCTGGTACGTTCATGAACCAACTGACCATTGAAGAGCAAAGCTGGGACCCTTCTTTCCAGAACTGGATCAGTTAGGCCTGTAAGACGGAGATAACGTTAGCAAAGTTCGGCCTAGTCTTAGTGAATAACCTCAATGTATCGCCACGTTGAATGTAGCAATCTCTTGCTGTTAGATCAAGCAGATGCTGCGTTGGAAGCATACGACATCATGCTCTTTTCTCTGAAGATGGTGGAGTGATGACTGGCTTGGCTTGGTATAAACAGGTCATACGTAGGATGGCAACCGAGAAGTTGGGAAGAGAACGGTATATGTTGCGCGGTATCAACTACCCAGTGTGTGCTATCAAAGGCCGCCTGTGCGTCTTTTATGTCTGTTCTCCCCTTCTCGACTTGAACCAGAGCCACGCCCAACCGCTTCTAGCCACGATCAGCTTGTTGTCCAGAGAGACCACCTTGCACTGCTACTAAAGGCACGAAATCTAGCGACGACGCGTGGACTGGATCCGAAACCGCGTGGGAGGCATTGACGGACTTTTCGACGCCTTTACACAAAAGGATAACCACCATCTCAGCGCACCACTCTATGGGCGAGATGAACAATGTCTTGCAAGATGCTGTTTGATACAAGCCTTCAAGGGCTGACGCCAACAAATGTCGACGAGCAAAGTGCCTTTTCGTGACCGGTTCCAGAAGTTATGCGCTCAACTCACTGTACTCAACGCTGGTAATTTTTTCTCCGCTGTCAGATTCTGAGCTGTTGTATACCTTGTGATGGTGAGTTGACCGTTAGCACAAGAGCATAAATCACTGATTGTGGTGTGAGAGTGGGGGGAATTTCAGGGAACGAAAGGCGACAATGATTTGGCGAACTGTATGCACATTGGTGATTCATAGTATGCAAACAGACATGAACAACCAGCCACATGTCCTTGCTATACCTTCGTTCAGCGTCTTGCTTATGACGTGAGAGGGCTTTGATAAGAATACATGAACTCTACCGCAGGTCCAAGGGAAACGCCTTTTTCCGAAGCCCTATTTTTGTTAGCAAGCCTAAAGATCGCCGAGCCGCAAGACACCCATCTGAACTCCATCTTATGCATCGTAACGCGTTCATGCTGACGTAGAGCGCACCTCGCTTCTTCCGGTCCGCATCATACATCATGGTCGCTGTCGTCCTCGCTACTTCCATCATCGGCTTGCTCGCCATCGACATGTGCCTCGTTATCGATTTCTTCGTCGAGCTCCTCTTCTTCTAGCACAATTCGTCTCATCACGCCCTTATCGAAGAGATCGATAACAAATCTCTGCGCCTGTAGGTGAAAATGATGCGCCTCGAGGATTTTCATGACCCTGTGGAAGAGCGATGGCCTGGAGAACCCTGGTGCCTTCCTTGATTTGATGGCGTGCAGTTCCGCTGCCGCCTTTTTGGATAGAACGGTATTGCCAAGATCGGTGATTTGCGATAAGATGCGAGCGTTCGTAGGATCATCGTCCATCACATCTGCTGTGGGATCCTTGCTCGAAGTACCGATCGTCAGGTTGGTTGCTCTGGCTGCCCAGGGTTTCATCTGAGGAGCGATGAGCATTAGCCTTAGTTCAACATGGGAAGAAGCAAGGTTACTTACCGCAAACAGCTTCCCAAAGTCCAGCGGAATACACCACCCCAGACTCTGGCCTGTCATGCTAACCGAGCAGTCCCAATTGTGCTCCGCCAATATCTCCTGCCCATGTAGACTCCTTGAGATGAGCCCAAGCACGAAGAACGCTGTACCACGCAATGACATGACTTCAGATGTCTCGGCAATTTGAATGATCCATTTGACCACTTCCGAGCCCTCCAAGAAGGGTGCACCCAAGTCCATCGACCCTACGTTCCCAACGGCCCACAGGCAACCTTTGACTTTCAGGATGATCTCGGGATCTGTGTCCTCACGCCGGAAGTCGCGTATGGTGACAACGAACTCATCGAAATGACCTTTCTCCTCGAGCAGCTTGCACCCCTCTGCTGTACGGGTGAGTTCTCGGTAAAAGTGTGGCGGAGCGATGCCGCAATCCTGCGAGTCAAATTGCTCGTCGTTACTGGAATACAGCCCGGTTGGCTTGTCATTCGGGCTGGACTCTGCTAGGGCTCTCGCTAGTGAGGCTTCTACTTGGCCAACGTATTTGTCGTTCCGACCGAGGAACCAGTCGTCCATTTCCTGGGTGATGTAGTCCAGGCCATCGAGGTAGTGATAGCCCACGGAGGTCGACAGGAACCGAAGAAGCAACGGAGCGCCAATCTCTCCCAAGTGATCAAGAGCTGGCCTGCACTTGACGACATATTCGAGCGACTTGCGCTGGTTACACGCCTCTTCCAGTAGCTTTATGGCCGCTTCACAGACTTCGATTTCGGGATCGTAAAGTTGAGTGACTAGCAGTTTGATCGCCCACTCCGCGATACCGGTTCTCCTACCTGCGCTGTCTGTAGCATCGAGCGGCTGTGTCGCATATTTGCGGAGCAGTCTTGTAGCAAAGATCCGTAATTCCTTTGAGCACGCCGTCATCGCCTTCGACAGCAAGACACGCGGGTGGCTGTCGAGAGCGTAGTCGAGGTTACTCAGCAAAGGCCGTATGAGGTCCTCTCTCCCTCCCCGCTCCACGAGATGGTAGAAGATGTTCGGTATCCTCCACCTCTCCAGTATGACGATTCCCTTGGGATCGCTGGTCAAGGGACTCAAGATGGTGAAGTAGCCGCCCACAAGCTTGTCGAGCATGTTCTCCGGAGAGAACAAAGGCGCCGTCGAGGTAAGTCCACTGAATCTATCATATTGGGCAAGGCATTCGGCGACTTGACGGATCATCTTGTTCTCTGCTAGTGCTTTCAGCCCATCTACGTTCTGCAGTAACGTCCGAACAAGGGCTGCCCCTGCCCGCACATAGCGTTGGTTTGGCTTTGTGTTCTTGGTGTCGGAGAATCGATATTTGAACGGTCGGTAAAAGCTGAAGAGCCGGTTCACAAATTTGGTGACCCGTAGAGCCTCATCGAGCCGTTTGGGATTGAGCAAAGGGCCTTCTATGATACCTTGTATCAGATCCCATCGCCACTTATTCCAGTTCGTAGTGTTGAGGACCTGACTTTCAACCATGAGCGCTCGAAATTGAGTTTCATCCATGTTTACGCTGAATTGCGATTTGGGATTCTCTGCAGGACGTACGACCTGGTTTGATGACTCATTGGTCACAACTGGCTTGTAAATCTTGGACTCAGCGTTGGGTCCAGACCTAAAGAGGGTCCGGTTGACGCTGTCCAGTTGATAGATTGTGCCAGTGGCGACATACCTCTCCTCGAGCGTGAATCTTGCTGCGTTCAAGAAGAGCTCCGGAAGCACTTGCAGGCTAGCGCTCCACGATACAGGCAGCTGCTTGTTCGCCATCTGAAGCACTTCACCCAGGAGAAGGGTGGTTTTCTTCTTCAGAGCCGGGGTGGGCGCATCCTCTTCAGCATGCAGCAACGCCGGCAGCAATCCAGACCGCAGCAAGACTCCCAGGACGACGGTGGTGTAGTGATCGACCAGGTTGAATCGATTATTCTCGCTTTGCGCATCCGCATATACTTTCTCGACAGCCGGTTCGCTTTTGAGGTTTGTAACCCGTCCGTAAGTCGTTAACCTCCGTCCCGCCAGAAAAGTGGTAGACCACGACGGAAATTTGATCTTCAATATATCCGCCAGCAGATCCAGCAGAACATTACGCACAGCTGCAACCGGGATGTACAGGGAAGCCAGGAGGGAGCGGACTGTGAGAAAATCATTCATACATATCGTAATCAGACCAGGCCAGCTTTTGAAGAGAGCGGATATAACTTTGGCATTGACCCGCAACCTCTCCTCATGCGCATGGCCGATATAACCGTCTGTGAAAGCAGCAAAAGGCGTATCTAATTCGTGTCCCGATCTCAAGAATACGCGTCTGGCAGGAACATCTAGTAGGTACATGAATGCACCTGTGAGGCTTTCCGAAGCCGTATAATTGCCGTCCCCTAACGCATCCGTCAAGCGGCTCATACCACCTGAAGAAACGAGCAGCAGCGGGTCCCGGATCAGGATCTCGCCAAGCGTGAGTGTGCAAATGTTGCGCAACCGGTCGTCCCCATGCTCCGCCACGGCCGTTATCACCCGGATGATTGCAGGAGAGATTTCCTTGACGCCGTCCTTGACATCGAGAAAAGCGCGGATGAACTTCAGCGCTTGCTCCCGCTCAATGCTCGCCTTGCTCTCTTTCACCAGGGAGACGATGACAAGATAGTCCGTGTGGTGCCCGCGGATGATCTGAAGGGAGCGGCGATCTGTGATGGCATACCTCATCACCCTGTACCCGGCGGCAACGACTTCGCGACTGTCGCTCAGAAGCATGGTCTGGACCCTCAGACCGAAGATTGACCACACCAGATCGTACTTGAGGGTAGGATGGCGCTTGAAGAGTTCTACAAGTTCGTTTGCGTAATTCACATAGTAGTCCGGCCGCATTCCTTCCGATTCGAGGGCTTGAAGGATCTCAGCCAGGACAAAGGTTGGCGACTCCTGTTCCTGTTCGGGACTCGCATCCTGCTCCCTGGAGGGTGGTCTCGGTGCAGCGCTCTTGAAGAGGTACGACAATCTGCTGGCAGGACTGACCGGGGGTGGTTCCTTCGAACGTTCTATCTCCGCTTGTAAGCCCAGCTGCAGTTCCGCAATCTTTCGGTTGGATGAATTGAGCTCCGACTCTGCGCGCAGCTTTTGATCCCTGGCCTGCTTTGCACTCTTCGAGTTGAGCGCCTCCAACAAATTCTCGGTGCCCATCTTGATCTTCATCTCTTTGTCAATCTTGTCCCTAAGCTCGGCCTGCCGCCTCTCCGAATCTGTCCTCGTATCCTCCTCTCCATTGTTTGTGTTGTAGTCCACTCTCAACTCGCTTCTGAACGTAGTGGTCCTCAAGTCGGAGCTGAAGCTGCCTGGCGGTGGCCCTGAAGGTACATACGTCCCGGTCCGAGAGGGAGCAACGCCCACTGCAGAAGTCGACAGTGATCGGCCATCTTTCGCAGAGCGTGCAGGCGGCAGTAACCCAATCTGCTCCCCCGGTTGCAGCTCCTGTCTATTTGACATGGAGCGCGCTTGTGGGACGACAATAGCTCCAGGCTAAGCCGTCGCAAGAGTCCATGTAGAGATGAGCCTGCGACCTCGGCGTTATATCATTGGAATGGCCGGCTGTCATTGGGGGTGGATTGAATAGAGCTTGTTAACATGTGCTTTGCCTGTATCTGGTGATGATGTTGGCTGCCCTGCTTGGACACCGTGTTCCTAGGGGCTAAGTTTTATGAGGAATTACTTGTTCAGTAGTGTATTGTGCCCGTAGGAAGTCAAGATCGCGCCTGTCGGTGGACAGTGATTGGTTGAAGCTGGGGTGTAATGGAAGGTCAAGGATGGAATGGTTTTTGAGTATTGATGCGGCAGCTCGGGGGGGGGGGGGGGGGGGGGGGGCGGGGAGGGGGGGGGGGGGGGGGTGGGGGGTGGGGGGGTGTTAAAGGCAAATAAATGAATGAGACCCAAAGATAAAAAAGTATAGTTATAAGCAACCCCA